>PVJC01019987.1:0-29658 GCA_004026665.1 Murina feae
TGAAAGGTATCCTTTGAGAATGAGGAAGAAGAAAAAGGAAAGTAAAAATTATGAATAACAAATATATATCAACGAGTGAATCTAAGAATCAAGTGAATAAAAAATCTGATGAACAGAATAAACTGGTGAATAGAATAGAATCAGAGGCATAGAAAGGGAGTGGACTGACAATTTTCGGGGGTTAAGGGTGTTGGGGATGTGTGAAGAGACTGGACAATAATTGTACACCTATGGATAAGGACAGTGGGGGGGCAAGGACAGAGGTTGGGGTGGGAAATGGGAGGAGGGGAGCTATGGGGGAAAAAAGAGGAACAACTGTAATAATCTGAACAATAAAGATAAAAATAAATTTAAAAAAGACCTATATGTACAAGAGTAACCTGCAACATACAAGCAGCAAAGGGCTTTAATGAAGATGACAGAACTGCAGAAAAGAAGAGTCATAGAACAGAAATCTTCACAACTGAAGACTTAGAAATCTGTCCATCCCAGAAGTAAGCCAACTTTATTGACAGAACACAGACACACCAAATCAATAGGGAATGAAACAGCAGCGTGAATATGTGGGTGAAATAAAGAAGCAAAAGCATTCCCAGTCATTTGACTACATTTTTTTCATTTTCCTGTGCATGGTGTCAGTGAGGTGCTAACAGCTATTAATAGAGAATGCCCTTATTTTTTTCTTTAAAAAAAATAAAGCACATATGTTTCAGATGGCGATGGTACTCCTTGGAAGTCTGAATTATTGCCCCTACTATGGTGTCAGATGATCTTCTATATTAGAAGAATTTCTCCCATCTTATAGAAAGTTTGGAAGAAGGGGCACAATCCACATGAAGCAAAGGCATAGGTAAGACAAGACCTGAAATGTATGCATACTTTTCATCACACCTGGGAACAACCTACTTGGTTGGGGGGGATTACCTTCCTTGCACACTAGCAGTGGGCCAATGAGCCCAGAGCAGATGTCCTTAGGGGCGTCGATGTGCGAATGGTACACCCAGGTCAGGCAGTTGGCGTCGGCTGGAGCAGGGGCATATTCTTCTCTCACTGGCCAGACATAGGTGTAGTTTTTGCCAGGAGGAACCATGTCATCATTTTTGTTCTTTCCAGACGTCCCATCTGGGTACAAGGCTCCTTCCAAGAAAAGAGAAAACACAGTTAAACACAGAGACCACAGGCTATTGTAGTTAGGGCCAGAGCTTTGGCGTCAAACACATACGAATTAAAATTTATTTCCTGTGAGATTGAAGGAAATCACTTACATTCTCCATGCCTCTACTTTCTATCCGTACAGCTGAAATACTACCGTGTGCCCCAGAGGGATGTGAGAACTAGATGACCATGTATATGACTGTTCTGCACAAGACCCAGCTGCTTACAAGATGTTCCTTAGGACCCCTCCTGATAGGCCTCCTGTACCAATCAGGAAGCACACAAGCCACTCAACTTAACACCAACTCAAGAGGAAAGGAGAAGCAGCAAAATAAATAACAAACACCTCTTGGCACTTAGAACAGATTCAACACCTATATGAGGTCTCACAAAATATAGGAAGAGAGTTAAGACATTCTTCCTGCCTCCAGAGACCTTACAGTTCCTCGGAGGAGATAAGAATATGAACTATGAACACAGGTCCACTGGAGGATGAAGCAGGGTGATATGTTCTGTATAACTTGGGGTCTATGCAAGGTGGAGCTTCTACCACAGAGAAGGGTGGGGCATACAGGCGTGGCATTCCCTTTCTCTGTTTTATAAACTAAGATTGCACAAGGTTTTTCCATTAAGGAAGGTCTGCCGCTAAAAATAGTTTGAAAATCACCTGGGTGGAAGGCAGAAGATCAACCTGTGCAAGCTATAATAATCAGAAGCTTCATAACAGAGGTGGGATCTGAGGGGCCTTGAACGACTGGAAGGACTTGGATGGTGCTGAGAAGAAGGCTGGAGGGTGAGGGCTGAGAGGAAGATGGATGTGAAAACTCTCCAAGTTCATTCTCATTCTCTCATTAATTCACTCAACAAACCTGTATTGGCTATTGACTAGAGGCCAGCAAATGTGCTGGTGTTAGGAATACAAATTCAAATAAGGCAGCAAGGGCCAGTGTATCCAAGGCAAGTCACAGAAAAGATACAACTAAAAAAATCTAATGTTACCTTTTAAATAAATTCTACCATGAATCATAGTTTGAGTTTTAGAGAATACCAGCTAAGAGCCTATTATGTGCCAAGCATAGTAGGTACTTTGTGTATATTACCTCACTCCTCAAAGCAACCCCATATGGTGTATATTAATACCTCCTTTTAGATCGAGTCAAGGTAACACATTAGATGTGGCTGGGCCAGATTTCAATCTAGTTGTGTCTGACTTCCCACTACACTATGATATCTCCCCCCAAATTCTTGGGAATATAGTGTATAGACTGTCTTAATATATTTTTTATTCACTTTATTTTTACATTATTTTTAAAAAATATTTTTATTGATTTCAGAAAGGAAGGGATATAGAAACATCAATGATGAGAGAGAATCGCAAATTGGCTGCCTCCTGCACCCACCCCACGGGGGATCGAGCGCACAACCTGGGCATGTGCCCTGACCTGGAATCAAACCTTGACCTCCTGGTTCATAGGTGGACATTCAACCACTGAGCCATGCCAGCTGAACTAAATTTTTTCTTTCTTTCTTTCTTTCTTTCTTTCTTTCTTTCTTTCTTTCTTTCTTTCTTTCTTTCTTTCTTTCTTTCTTTCTTTCTTTCTTCTTTTAAAATATATTACAGAGAGGAAGGGAGAGAGATAGAGAGTTAGAAACATTGATGAGAAAGAAACATCCATCAGCTGCCTCCTGCACACCCCCTACTGGGGATTTAGCCCACACCAAGGTACATGCCCTTAACCAAAATCAAACTCAGGACACTTTAGTCCACAGGCAGACACTCTATCCCAAACCAGTTAGGGCTACACACTTTCTTTTTATGTATTATGTTTTTGTAAAACTTTCTTTTACATACTTTCTTTTAATCTGAAAAATATGAATTACTTTTCAACTTATACCCATATACTATATAATACTAAAAAGACAAAGTCTGAGAACAAAACCTATATAAAAGTATTGGGAGATTGATGTAATTAGTTAGATCACTTCAGTATTAAGTGTAGCTCTGGATTTCCTGGTTATATCTAGGTTATATTAAAATATATGTGTTTAATATATATTAGGTGATATAATTAGGTTATATTCTTTCTTTGTCTAATTAAAAATAACTTACTAGTTCCTTAAGGAAGAGGAACTTTTTATTGATATAAATTCTAAGAGAATATTTTCAAGAAACTAATTATATACAAATTATTGAGTAATATAGAAAATTATGTCTTCAATGTTTTCAAAGGTACAAAAATATTATTTTAAAAAATAATTTCTTACATTGTCTCTTAATATAACATGAGACTATGATACTGAAAAATATTTGACAAAACCATTTTTACTTAAACTAATGTAGTTTACTGCTTTCTAACTTGATAATTGATTTAACCTGATAAAAGAATAGGAAAAATCCAGAGTGCTGCCTACCATGCATTAAATCCAAAGGACATTAAAAAAATTCCTGTTACCTAACCTCTCAGTGGCATTGATATTATTGTCATTTTTCTCCCTCATAAAAAATTCTCCTCCCCTGGCTCTTGTGTCATCACACTATCCTCGTTGGCAACTCTTTTTCAGGCTAGTTTTTCTAGCACGTTCTCCTCTATCTGTCATTCAATGTCAGAAATCCTCCAGTTATAAAGCTGGCTCCATGCCCAGAGCTCTCTCCTTGCTTGATAGCACCCATCCCAACAGTACTCCAACAAGCTACATGCCAGCAACTCCCACTTTTATCTCCAGCCTGGACCTGGCCTCTGAACCTTACACGGATCACCTCCTGTCTACTGGGCATCTCCACCTGTAAATCTCAGGGAGATCTCAAAAGCAACCTTCCCCCAAAACATTAGATCTCCCAAACCTGGTCCTCAACCACTGCCTCCTCTCTCCATGAAAGACACCACCAAAATTCAATGCCACAAGCTAAAGACAAAGAAGCATTCCATTCCTCTTCCTCTTCCTCCCTTGCCATTGCCAAAGCATCACAAAGTCCTGTCCTTGCTTCTTCAAAATCTATCCATTCATATCCATTTCCACTATCACAGACCCAGTGCAAACAACGTTATCACTCACCTGGACTTCTGCAGTGACCTCCCAGCTGATTTCACAGCATCTCTTGCTTCTCTAATCCATTTTCCAAGCCATAGAAGAGTGTCTTTTTAAAATTTCAAATCTTATTATATTGTTCTTTACTTAAAATCATTTCATGGCTTCCCGTCACTTTTGGGATGAAGGTCAAATGTGTTGACATAGATTGCAAGGCCCAGCATATCTGGTTCAAGCAATCCTGAACTCCCTGGACTAGGTCAGTTTTCTAAAACACATCACACAGAGAGAAGGGCAGTAGAGACAGTACTTGTTGACTCACAGCTACTGAAGTTAGCCTTGCTTGGAATCAAGTCCTTTCTCCATCACTTGTCAGCTTGTGATTTGAGCAATTCCCTTCTCCTCTCTGAGTCTTAGTTTCCTATCTGTAAGATGATCATTATAATCCTTACCTCCTAGAGTAGTTGAGCTTTACATGACACAATATCTATAAAACTTTTATCATAGTGCCTATTACATAGTAAACATTCAATAAACATGGGTTATTATTTATTAATAGCACTTATCTAAGTTTTTAATTACATATGTGTATATATATAATGTGTGTAATTGCTTGACTAATGCCTGTCTCTCATGTTAAACTGTAAATTTCATAAAAATTAGATTTGTCTTTGCTCAAAGTTGTATATGCAAGATCTATCCCAGTGCTTGATAAGTGGGTACTCAAAACATATCTCTTGAATACAATAATGGATGGGTGGCATGACTGTACAGCATCTTTATTCAAAGTCCTATGAATAAAAAATATGGCTTGGAAGCTTCTGAATTTATATATGAAGAGGCTTTGGGTCAGGAATTGGGTGAGGGTGGGTGGGTAGTAGACTTGTCTTGAAGCTTCAACTGAGATCACTCAGTTTGCTTTAATTATGATATAATCAACACAGATAGCAATTTTCCTAGAGATTCCTTTATATACAATATATTTAATGTGCTTTCTTTTTGCTTATTATTACTGGAGTCATTGATAGTTTTTATTGAAAAGTGGGAATAGAGTCCCCAAATAAATCCTTGGTGATACCATTCAAGATGAAGAATATTACTTAGGATCTAAAATAAACAATAAATATAAAATAAAAAGTCATTTGGGGATGGGTAGCTTATTAATTTATTATGAAGTCACTTCCAAGAAAGAGTTTGACAAAGATTTTGAGCAATGGTAGCATTAACAATATTAAAGTATTTTTAAAAACGTTCATGTGGTTGTATGTAGTCTAGGATGTGTGGACTTTTAGAAGTTATACAAATTTTTACCCATCAGATTTGAGAATGTTGAGGATTGGTGAGGTTGTGGGAGAAACAGGCTAGCTCATAAACAAATGGTAGAAGAGTAAAACATGCAATTTTTTAGAGGACAACTTGTTAGAAATGTATATGAATATAACAACAATTTCACTTTTAAAAATTTACCCTAGAAGCATAGTTGAAAATGTTTTTAAAAATACATGAACTAGCCCTGACCAGTTTGGCTCATTGGATGGAGCGTTGGCCTGCAGACTGGGGGTGGGGTGGGGGTCCCAGGTTAGATTCTGGTCAGGGGCATGTGCCTTGGTTGCGGGCTCATCCTCAGTGGGGGGTGTGCAGGAGGCAGCTGATTGATGTTTCTCTCTCATCGATGTTTCTAGCTCTCTGTCCCTCTCCCTTCCTCTCTGTAAAAGGTGAATAAAATATATATTTTTAAAAAATACATGAACTGGAATATTCATTGTAGAACTGTAGGTAACAAACCAAAACTGAAAACAACCTAAGTAATCATCAATACCAAAGCGATATATTCATACAATGGAATATTGTATAACTGTTAAAAGGAGTCTCTTTATATGTAAAAATATGAGCAAATCTCCAAGATGAAGTAAAAAATGAAAAAAGCGCATTATAATGTCTTCTTTTTTTATATATGAATAGCATTTATATGCACACACAATAACACATATTTAAATTTTTCTAGAATAAATTTACAAAAAAAATTGTTGAAGTTAATTGTCTTTCAGGTGAGAGACAAGTAAGAGGGGCTTTTAGTTTTTATACTTCTCTGTACTCTTTCCTATATTCAAAAAAACCCAATAAATGTTCTTTTTAAAATAGTCCTAATACTTAATTATGTTTCACATGGAGATCAACAAAGAACTGGTTAATTCTATTATTAAAAGAGATGATTGTAAGAGCCTTAGTATAGGCATTGGCTTACAGTAACTGCTAAATTAATGTTATTCCCACCCACCTACCTCTAAGTTTCATTACCTCTCCTAAGATGAGTGTCTTAGAGATAACAACTATGTAGATAGTGGGTTTTGCAGCCTCGGTAGCCAGTATTGTGTCTAGTTCACAGTAAACACTAAATTGAGGAGAGCTTCTAAGACTGGCAAGCTTGCAACTATAGCCAAGACAAAAACTGATTAAAAGAGAGTGAGGAGGTCTTCAAATTCTCTCCCCTGAAAGTAACTACAAAGTTGGATGAAATTGATAAACATAACCATATTTGTGCTCTGGAAATTAAATAAAGGCATACAACAATGTTTATGCTTGGAACATCAGTTAGTTACATACTCATAGCTGGCTCTAATGCTGTGTGCATTCAAAGAGAAGAGGCAACAGGTCCAGCAAAAAGTAAAAGCCAAGGCAGATAAAAAACCACCTAAACTTTGAATGTGTTTCCTATCTACCTACACATCTAATGGCAGAGAGCAGAAGATTTGCTGGTGCTTAAACACAACCTCTGTCCAATCATTTGCTGTCCTCTAAGTTAGGCAGATATAGAGGAGACTTTCAGTATCCAGGCTTAAAAATAAAAACAAGAAAAAGAAAAAGAAAAAAAAGAGCAGAAACCTTAGTAGTCACATGCTGTAGAAAAGACAGATTTAACAGATTTATCCCAGGCAGGTTATTAAACAAAAAAGCAAACAAACAATAAAAACAACCTTGTCTGGGGGAGGGATAAAAATCCAGAGTTGCTACAATACATTCTCAAAATTGTCCAGTTTTCAACAATAGCAACAAAGTGAGACAAGCAAAGAACAAGAAAGTATGACCATGTTCAGGAGAAAACAAGCAGCCAATAGAAACTCTCCCTAAGTGTCTCTGGATATAGAATCTAGCAGATAAAGACTTTCAGCAGCTATTATAAATATTTTCAAACAACTGAAAATATACTATATTCAAATAATTAAAGGAAACAGAGAAAATGGTTCAACAAATATAAAATCTAATAAGGAGCTAAGTTAAAAAAAAGAATCAAGTTAGAGTTTGGCATTCAAAAAATACATAAAGGAAATAAAACATTCACTAGATGGGGCTTGACAACAATTTAAGATGGCAAAAGAAAAAAATGAGTGAACTTGAAGATAGATTAATAGAATTATCCTATCTGAAAAGAGAGGGAGAAAAAGATTGAGGAAAATAAAAAGAACATCAAGCGCATTAACATATGTGTAATAGCAGTCTGCCAAAAGAAATGAAAAAGGGGCAGAAAAAAATGTTGGAAGAAGTAATGGTTGAAAATGTTACAAATTTTGTGAAGAACATTAATCTGCACATCAAAAAAGCTTAATGAATCAAAAATAGAATAAATGAAAGGAATCAATACATAGAAATAATTTTGTGAAACTTTTGAAAGGTAAAGAGATAAAACAGAAAGAAAAATGAGTCATCACATACAGGGGAACATCAACATGATTAGCAGTTGACTTTCCTTGTGAATATTGAAGATGAGAAGATAAAAACTGGGATTATATACTCAAAGTGTTGGGGGGGGTGCCATTGAAAAATATTATATCCAGCAAAACTTGCCCTCCCAAATAAGGCAAAATAGAGATGCTCTAGATAAATAAAGGTTGAGTGAGTTTGTTACTAGCTGGCCTGTCTTACAAGGAATACTAAAGGAACTCCTTTAGACTAAAAGGAAATACCACTAGGAAGTAACTTGAATCTACAAGAAGAAATGAAAAGCACCAAAAGTGGAAAATATGTGAATCAATATAAAAAGTTCTATAAATATGTTTTCCTTTCTTCTGTTAACTCTTTCCCACTCATAAGATAATATAAAGTTTGATTGTAGTATCACATTGTTGTATTTATAGAGAGACTAGAGGCCCGATGCATGAAATTTATGCAAGAGTAGGCCTTCCTTCCCCTCAGCTGCTGGCACTGGCTTCCCTCCAGCACCCGGGACCCAGGCTTCCCTCTGGCTGCTGGCAGGCACCGGAGACCTGGGCTTCCCTTGAAGCCCTGGATTCGTCCAGAGATCGTCCAGAAGGATGTCTGGAAGAATATTTGGTCTAATTTGCATATTATGCTTTTATTATTATAGATATAGTCACAACACGATAATAGAAGCACAAAATAGGGGAAGAGAATGAAGCACTGTTGGAGCAAAGCTTCTATATCTTGACAGAACTACATCAGTAAAAATATTGTGATCAGTTAAAGGTTGCATATTATAATCTCTAGGCCAAACATTATAAAAAAATAATTCAACATGTAGTTAAAAAATCAATAGAGGAATATAAAGAATACACTTAAAATATTTAGCACCAGAAAGGGCAATAAAGAAGGATCAGAGGAACCAAGAGACAGAAGGCATTGAAAAAATAATTAGCAAAATGACAAATGTAGATGAAACCAATCAGTCATACATTAAATATGAATATTCTAAGCATCCATATTAGTATGAAGAGATTTTCAAGCTGGACCAAAAAAAAAAATGATATCCAGCTATATGCAGTCTATTCCCTAGACTCAATGACAGAAATAGATTGAAAGTAAAAGAACGCAGATAGTAACAATAGGAGAGCTGAAATGCTGTCAATATAGACAAGCTACATTTTAAGACAAGAAATACTGCTAGAACAAAGATAGATATTTCATAATGATAAGAGTTAATGTATCAGGAAGATATAACAATTTTAAATGTATCCACATCTAACAAAAGAGTCTCAAAACACATAAATCAAAACTGATACAATTGAAGGAGAAATACACAGCTCAACAGAAATTGTTAGAGATTTCAATACCCTCCTGTTAATAACTGACAGAACCAGGTAGAAGATCAGTAAGAATGTAGAAGACTTCAACAATACCATCAACCAACTAGACCTGACATCTATATAACATTCTATCCAATGACTGCAGAATGCACCTTGTTTAAAAGAGCATATGGAACATTCTACAGGGTGGTTAATAGGCTACAAACACATAAAATACTAGTAATTCTTGATAATTTTAAAAGAACTCATAGGATGCAAAGTATGCTCTTTAATCACAATGAAATTAAATTTGATATCATTAACAGAAATAAATCTTTCAAATTCCACAAGTGCTTGGAAATAAAACAATGCACTTCTAAGTAACCTATAGGTTTCAGAAGAAACCACAAGATAAATTGTAAAATTTTTTGAACTATATAAAAAACAGAGATAAGACATACCAAAATGTGTGGCATACAGCTAAAGTAGTACTTAAATGGAAAGTCAGAGCTCTAAACACTTATGTCAAAAGAGAATAACAGTCTCAAATCATTCACATGAGCTTCCAGCTTAAGAAACTAGAGAACAAAAGTGAAACTATCCCTAAAACAACAGAAAAAAAATGATAAAGATTTGAGCAGAAAGCAATGAAGGAGAAAGTGAAAACAGATGTTGGTTCTTTGAACAGATCAGCAAAATTGAGGAAACTTTACTGTGACTTACCAAGAAAGAAAGAGGGTACAAATAAACAAAACCAAGCGAAAGATGGGACATTACTCTGATCAGACAGAAATTAAAAGGATCATAAGGGAATATTATAAATAATTTATGTCAAAATAGTACACAACTTCTGAAATGAATGGATTCTTAGACACAAAATATCAAAAATATCTCAAGAACAATAAAAATTTGAAAAAGACCTATGACATGTAAATAAATGCAATTAGCAATTAAAATCTTCCCTCAAAGAACCCAGGCTCTGATAATTTCACTTACAAATTTTAGTACTTAAAAAAGATACAATGTCAATACTTTACAAAATCTTTCAGAAAATAAAGGAGGGAATAATCCCAAATTCATCCTGTGAGACAAACATTACCTTCATACCAAACCAGATAAAGATACCACAAGCAAAGAAAACACTGATGAATATTCCTCTTATTCTTGTTAAGAATGTAAAAACAAACATTCTTAACAAAATATTAGCAGACTGACTTCAGAACATATAAAGAAATTTATATAACATGACCAAATTTATTCTATGATTGCAAGGTTGGCTTAACATTAAAAAATAAAGTGATGACCTTGCCAGGGTGTCCCAGTGGTTGAGCATCAGCCAGGTTGCAGGCTCGATCTGGGGTGTGCAGGAGGCACACTGCCCACAGCCAAGGCTATTACTGCTGACAAGGCCCCAGGAAGCTGTTGGCACGTGCGCTCCCTTATCCAGTGTGCTACCCAGTCATGAGTGATTGGCCAGGACGAAAGTTAGTGTGCTGCTGGGAGTGTGAGGGTGCTTGTGCAAAAGAGCCCAGCACCAAGATTGGAATCGACACAAACAAGAGTGAGAAGGAAGGGAAGGAGGGTGGGAATAAGGGAGAGGAAAAGGAAGAAGAGAAAGAGAAGGGGGAAGAGATGGAGATGGGAGAGAAGGAGACAGGGAGAAGACAAATGAACCTGTCCAATCATCGGGCTCTTAGAATTCCTTTCCCTGTAATGGGCAGTTGCCTTATTGGTGAAATAGAGACAGGATAACAGTACTACAGGATTGATATTTACCTTCCGAGTCTTTGTTGTAGAAAACACCATGTGGGTGCAAAGAGTAAGGTCGGGACGCGAAGTTCTTTAAATGGATGACAATCACATCCCCCACTTCAGCCCTCAAAATGGGGCCCAGGAATCCAAGCCAGGGCGGTTTGGGGATCTCCGTGGAGTACGTCTCATCTGTGTAGTGTCTGTAAACAGCCTTTTTGTAAAGACCACCTATCCTGTTGGGCCCTCTTTCGAGAAATAAGGTTGCAAGTCTAAAAAATAAGAAGAAAAATATGTAAAAGTGGAAACTGAAAGAAAAACCTTAATAACATGCCTTCACAGGTCATGAAGTACATACACTTATAATTCCTCCTTTGATTGTTCACCATAGCCCTATCACCGCTGGAGAGCTGGCAAGATTACCCCCTGATTTATTGATGATGAAAAAATGGAGGCTGAGAGTTAAGTGACAAGCCAAAAGGCACAAATTAAAACAACACACAAAACTCTAAAGTCACGCTGCCCCTTTGCCCCCTTTCATTCAATACCTCCCCCTCCCCCTTTGCTTTTTTGTTGGACAAACACTTAATATGCACTTGCTGCATTCCCAGCACTTTGCTGGGTGCTGTGGGAGGATACAAAAGAGCTTATGACCTAATAATGGAAAAATTAAGGAACTGCATAAAGCAGTATTGGATCAAGTGCCAACTGGGTGGTTGAAGCATCAGATACAGCTCACATTTTTCTAAGAATAATTAGTTCAGAGAAGGAAAAGGTTGCAGTGGTTGAAGAGGTCAGTAAACACCTCATGAAAAATGCAGGACTTGAGGAGGAGTAGGATTAGATAACAAAGGGGGACAGTGAGGCCACTCGGCAGGGACAGAGCATAAGTCACAAGAAAGAAGCAGTCCCCCTTGTTTTAGGGAAGAGGAGGATCTAGGCTGGAGGTTGAGTCCGGAAGCGGTGGAGCAGGGAGAAGTATGGATGCATGTAACATCTGGAAGAAGACTGACCAGGAACTTTAATTCCACGTTGGAGATTTTAGGATTTGTCTCGGAAGCACTCAGCACTCATGGAAGTTTTTCCTAAAGTGGTAACATGGTCATCAGTCTTTAAGGACCATCCCTATAACAGTCGTGTGCAAGTTTCAGAAGAGTCGGGCAAAGGGGAGAGCATGAATGAGGGGGCAGGGAAGCTGTCAGGAGACCAGTGGAGATGGGGGTGGGATGTAGTTGCAATAGAAAGAAAAGAGCAGATGTGTAAAAATAGGATTGTAAGATGTGATGTGAGCAAATGCCCCCCTGGGGCCCCAGGGGAAAGGGGACACTCACTCCCAGGGTCTGGAGTTTGAGACCATAGCAGCACTGCTGACACCACCTCAGAGGTGGCCACACCAGCCCCTGGGAAGGTGGACCTCCCCTCCCCACTCGCAGTCTGTGTGCTTAGCACGGAGCTCCAACCCAGACATCCTGCTTCTGCTTCAAGGAAAGCTCCGCCCCTTTGGGTGTAGCCATCCTAGTGTAGCTGTGCCCTCAGAGGGTGAGAGGCAGGCCCCCCTCCCACACACACTCCTGCATATGCACATGCATTCCCTCTCTGTCACTCAACAAACTTTATGTCAGACCTGGGCTACAGAACAAAAAGGCAACACCTGTAAGGAGCTCTCATTCTAGAAGCAAGAGTCATGAGAACACAGGTGATGTTCTGGGGCGTCTAACCTGGAGTGGAAGACAAATCAGGGAGGGTTTTCTAGAGGAACTACCTAAATATGGCTTCAAAGATCAAAGAGGAGTTGCCCAAGCAATGATATGGAAAGGCTGATGTGGTAGACACTGTGGAGCTCTGCCAAGTCAGTGCCCACACTCCACTCTTTGATCTGACGGCACACCTTCCCCACTCTCATGCTAAGTGCTTTGGAGAGGCCTCCACACCCAGCTCCAGTGATGGAGCAAGTGACTCAGCCTAACCGATCAGACACAAAATGAGAAGTTGTCATTTTCTCCACCTTCGCTATCATTTCCAGCGAATTTTGTCCCCCCAACGATGCCTGCAGTGACCTTCAGAGCTGAGGCCCAGATGTTCCACCTCTTAATCTGGTTCAGCTGAGGACCCTGGAAGTTCTCCCACCTCCGAGACCGAGGCCTTTCTCATTAAAAGGAGCTTTTTGCTGACAGGTTTGACCTTGTCCTATGATCATATTAGGTCGTCTGGGGCAGGCTGCATGCCTCAGCTGGTTAGAGTGAGGAAGTGATAAGGTTGTGAAAAATCAATTTTTAACTTTTAAACCGCGCTATAATCTATTTAAACGCTTTTCTTTTTAACTTTGTTGTGCAATAAGTGTCAGTTTATAAACGTGAAGTAAGCCCTCCTTGTTAGCAAGTCCCTGGGAGAAAGAAAACAGTCTTTGAAAGGCGAGCCCAGCAAACCGAAGCTCTTAAGGTTACTTGGTGGATTTCCGGAAAGATGGTCACTGGGTATTTTCTTGTAGCCACAAACTCTACCCTGGACCCAGGCACCACCGGATATACAGCTGATCTTTGAGCAATATATAGTCTTGAACTGTGTGAATCCATTTACACGCAGGTTGTTTTCAAGAAATAAAGTTGATCCTTTGTATCCGTGGGTTTCACATTTGAGGATTCATTCAAGCACAGATAGAAAATAGCATTTTTGCATTCCCAAATGGGGATTCCCAAATGCCGCTCAAAATTACTGTTGAACATCTGCTCCCCTCACTTCTCTATTCTGGACTCCCAACACACACACACACACACACACACACACGCTCACACACACTCACACACACACTCACACTAGTAAACACACATGCATATACATGCTGAGCAGAAGTTCCTTATCATGAATTGTCGGGCAGAGCCAGCCAGACGAAAGGGAGGGGAACTGTTGGTTGCCTTCTGATAGCACTTATTGCATATGCTGCATATTTTAGCATTGAGTTATGTATTGATTTGTTTTGTATCTTCCTGGACACGTGTCAATCTTATCACCTAAGCAGTCATCCCGAGAAGGGATTAGGTTTACTCAAGCAGTGGCTCCCAAATGTCCATCTAGGTGTTAACTGTATCCGCATTATTTGGGACATTTGCCAAAAATGTAGGTCCCGGGCCCCATTTCAGGGCAATTGAATCAGACTTTCTGTGTCAGAGCCGTGGCATCTATGCTTTCTGAGATCACTAACCGATTCTCACGGCAGAGCCTTCCAGTGCTGGCTCATTCGGAGTCTTCTTTCTTCCCAGCAGAAGGGGAGAACAGAGTCCTTTTGCAGTTCGGTGGGGCCACAAGATTTTGGCAAATGAGCTATGAGGGGAAGTGACTCTGCCTCTGGGCCAGGGCCTTTAATTACAAGACCCCTCACTTCCTCTGCTGCAGGGGAAGCCTTCAGTGGTGACAGCGAAGCCTCCCCATCTAAGCAGCCTGGCTGGCTAGTTCACCCAGGTGTCCTGCAGTCTTATGGCCCTCAGTGAACCCCAGTGAGCCTGAGACTTCGAGGTTATGTGAAGCTACACACCAGCTGATTTATTCTGACTAACACGATTCTGATGTGAAGGCAAGTTTGGAAAACACATTTCTATAGTATAGCACAAAACCAGCTGAACCATAGTAACTGTTTGAACCCACAGGAACTATTAGAAGTGGAAAAGGCAGGGAAGGAATGGAAGAGAATGTCTATGCAGCTGACCACCCCTAAGAACACAGCATACTTTTGTAACAGTTGGACAGAGACTTCAGCTCATATGAGTTCTGAAAACGCAAGTCTTGCCCCAAAACAAAGCAAGGGGAAGGCATCCTCAGGAAGCGGCCTGAGGTGTAGCTAGAGTGCATGCATTAGGATGCTTCATTGGCGGGCTGTCTATTGTTTATAGTGCAGCTGCAGGACGGTCCCACTGTGATGGACCTATCGTTCACTGCCCCTCAAGCTCATCCCCAACACACATCCTAACATTTTGACTCCCACTGAGCAGGTATCTCTGTCCTGCTGTGAAAGAACCCAGTTGAGCTGGGAAGTTTCACATCAGCAGCTGCTTTAAGGACAGAACAAAATGCAAAATGCTCATGTTGCCTCGGCCAGGGGCAATACTGCGAAAGAGACACCTTCTGAAAGCTGCTGAGAGTAACCACTGTGAGAATGAACCTGCCTCTGGGAATCATGTAACCAGTGCAGAGGTGGACTCCAGGTTAGATTCCAAGGATTTCATAGCTCACCGGGGGTGTGCACCTTGCCAGAACCGCTGTTTATGTGTATCCCCCTCAGCCTGGATCTTTTAGCAGATTCTTCTGCATCCATTCAACCACTGAGCAATTGTAGAATCCCTCCTATATATGGGGCATTAATCTAGAAACTAGAGCCAAGATGTGTGAATCTCAGTCCCTGGACTCAAGAGACATACCATCTGGTTGGGAAGACAAAACATATGCATTGGAGAATAAATAGCACACCCAGTTTTCCATACTAAGTGGCAAATATATCATATAGAGCTGACTGTCTGAGTGTGTGAGAGAGAGTATGAGGACAGGGTAAAGATGAGCTTTGAAGTAACATCAGCAGAGATATAGTCAGGGAAAATGTGGGACATCATTATAGTCACAATATGGATAAGCAATTGTCTGAACTTGAGAAGGGACATTGTTCACGGAGGAGAAACAGGACTGAATAGATACAAATGACACTTGGCAAAGACAAGGGTGGAGATGGTGATTATACATTGCAACTCAGGTGCAGCCATGCGCTCCCTAATTAGGTTAATGCTTTCAGAGCCATCCCACCTAAGCAATGTGCCCTCATTCACGTTCTTTCACCCTGGTTCCCTGAGTCTCGAGTTCCTCCTTCTCCTACTTATTTCCACAGAAGCCCCTCAGAACACGTATGAGGCAAGTTGAAAACAAATTCACACAGTGAAGGGAAAAGGGAATGAGCTCGAATCCCAACTTCCCCACTTGATGTTGTGAGATCTTGGGGAGATCTGAACCCAGTTTCCTTGACTGTCAACTGGTGGCCATTGTAGAGCCATCAAGGGGAGTAAATGAGACAAGACGTGAGCCCCATGCGCAGTGTCTGAATGCTGAAGCAATGATAACTAGGGGAGTAATGATCATTTCTGGCAAAGCTCTAATCAGAAAAGAACAAAATGTGACCCTTTGAAGCGTCTTTCCCACCGAGCTCCGGCTCGAAGGAGAAGTCCCAGAGGTAGGAGAGAGAGCACGATGGCTAACATTCCTTGTGTGCTAACCCACTGTCAGGCTTTACCTCTGATACCTGTTTTATGGGTTGATAATGGCTTCCCCAGTAAGTCCTTATCCTAATCTCCTTTTTGGAAAAGGGGCCTTTGTAGGTGTTAAGGATTTTCAGATGAGGAGCTGATCCTGGGTTATCCAGGTGGGTCCTAACTGGCTTTAAAAGTGTTCTTATAACAGGGGGATGAGACACACACAGGAGAAGGTGATATGAAAATGGAGGCAGAGATTGGAGTGATGGCCCCTCCTCAAGCCAAGGATTGCCAGCAGCCACGAGAAGCTGGAAAAGGCAATGAATGGATCTTCCTTTAGAGCCTTCAGAGGGAGTGTGGCTCTGTCAATGCCTTCACTTTATTTTTTAAAAATACACATTTTATTGATTTTTTATAGAAAGGAAAGGAAAGGGATAGAGAGATAGAAACATCAATGAGAGAGAAACATCGAGTAGCTGCCGCCTGCACACCCCCAACTGGGTATGTGCCCACAACCAAGGTACATGCCTTTGACAGGAATTGAACCTGGGACCCTTCAGGCTGCAGGCCAATGCTCTAACCACTGAGCCAAACCAGTTAGGGCAACACCTTCACTTTAGATTTCTGGCCCCTAGAGCTGAGAAAGAATACATTTTTTTTATTGTTTTATGCCACCCAGTTTGTGGTAATTTTTTACAGCAGCCACAGAAAACTCATACACCCCCACCACAACCACCACCAAGAAAGGACTATCATTATCCCCACGTTAGATGAGAAAATTGAGGCAGAGATTCAATCACTTGTTTAGTGCATGGAACAATAATTCTAGGTTTCTAAGTTGATGCTAGAGGCCACATCCACCAGCAAGCCAGACCACTGCTTGGCCACACTTGGCTGGGGAAACATACCCTGGGCCTCCTGGTCCCCCTAACCAGGCAGAAGGTCTGCACATCTCTGCATGGCATGAAAAGCTTTTATGACAATGCCTGCAACATGGTAAGGACTCAATGACAGTTAGATATTAATGTTGTTGATGACTTGTCTAGAACCCCACTAACCAGGCCTTGGGGTGGGAAAAAGAGGGGGATCAAGAGGGTTTTGTGAAGGATGGGAAACAGGGAGAACTGAGGAAGAGGAAGGTGACAGGGGCTGCCAGCTACTTTGCAAAATTCATGCCCCACTTATTAGTAAAAGAATTAAATCCTACTGTTTTCAGGCCAAAAAACACATAAATGAAAAATTATATCTTCAAGCTCCTTTTGAGGCTTGGAGTATCCCAGGAGATATAAGTAGAATTCATCAGGTGGCATATCCATGAGAGCACTTTATAGGGTTGATGCAGCAGAAATTTGCTCCTTCTACCTTTTTCCTTCCTCTCTTCCTTCCTGGAACATAGACATGAAGGCTGGAGTTCCAGCGGCCATCTTGTGACCCTGAACTTCCTTGAGGAGTAAAATCACATGCTAGGGATGTTGGGTCAGACATCGTTAAGGCCTCTGAAATCCTATCATACAACTGTTCCAACAGCCTTGCACTGCCCACATCTGGATTTCTTTGAGAAGTGAATACAAAACGCTAATTTGTTTAAGCCACTCTATTCTTGTCACTCCTGGCAGCCAAAAGCCATCACTAACTGATAGAGGGAAATAATAGCAACCCCAAGAGAGTCATATGACAGCAGGTCCAATGCAAGATTTTTTTTCTGCTGATAAGATAAAAGTTGAGATTTGAAAGTCACTCTCTGTCCAAGACTAAACCCTAAAAAGATGAAATCCTTCCCTTTATTTTAAAGCTTCTCTTCTCCCACCTGCTTCCTCCAGTTGACTCTTCCGGTAGACATGCGGGTCTCTCGTTCACACTCATCGTGATGCCTACTCAAAACCCTTTGCCATTAACTGGGCTTGCGCAGTGTTGTGATTAAGTGAACTCCCTAAACTTGGGGTTTGAGCAGTTGCCAGCCACACTCATTCAAGTGTGGTTCTGCCTGTGAGTTAGTGCCCACAAAAACCTCTGAGTTTCACTGGGAAGCAGAAGCCTGCACGTGTGGGTTGTCTAATGAGGGCTTTGGTGAGAATTGTGGCTTTAAATAAAGTGAGCCCACTCCTGCTCCATGAAAGACCAGGCTTTACCACAGAAGCACAGTCACGTCTTAAAGTGCTTTACGAGCTCAAGCAGGACTGGTGAGATGGATCAAATGCTGCCACCGTGCCCCGCCCCCCCCCCCCCCCCCCCCCCCCGCAGATCAAAGGAGCCCTGTGTCCCCATTAAGCACAAGAGGGAAGAGGGGGAATATATTCATCAAGGAAAAATATTTCTAGGTAGAATATAGCTCCTATACCCTATACTTCCTAGAAAAAAATGTTAGTGGATATCATCTCAACTATGTTTTTGAACCCTGTGATCAGCAAAGGCACCGCATTGTAAAGTTAAATTGCATCATCCGACTGCTCTAGTATCAGGAGAATGGTTTCAGTGCATTTTCTATCTCATTCTTGTGAATCAGGATTCATTAGACTCTTATTGCTGCCTAATTTTGACTTCCAAGCGCTTTTACATTACTGAAACTTTGGCACTCGCCTTCCTCTTCTCCTAACTTTTGCCGATTGACTTTAGGGATTACATTTCAACTCCCTCATTACACAACTTAAAGAAATGGATGTTCAGAGAGACTATGTAGCTTGCTCAAAGTTACACAGCAAGTTGGGGGCAGAGCAAGGACTAGAAGTCAGGTCTCCCGATTCCTATTTCAGGTTCTTTCCACCCATAGTGGAATGCGGGGAACCTCCAAATACCAGGCATTTGTCTGGTTCTGAATATCCAAAGAGCAGACCATCCTCAGAAATGCTACCTACTCATGCTGTGGGAGGCTGAGCAACAGCATGGCCGCAGCATCCAAGATGAGTCCTTGCTCCTGGGGAAATGGCACCATGCAGAGCACACATACATGATCCATGATCGTGGCATCTCCATATGTGACAGCTGTGACAACTGTGAACTGCAGTATGAGAAACATATGTTCTGTGGTCTTCAAACAAGGATCAGCAGCCTTCTTAGAGACTTGCCCTGGGTCACTGCCTCACCAGTAGCACCTCCTGAGATAATTGTTGATAAAAACCAATACACATGGCACACTCAATCAGGCTGTCCATTAATGCAGCCACCCTGCATTAATCTGTCTCTTTACACACCAGGAGGAAGCATGTGGGGACCTTGGCATCCAATATGACATATATATGCTAGCTGTCCCTAAAGGCAGGGGTCCTCTCATGTCAAACCACATTTGTTAAACCATCTTACTCTAACCGGATACCAAACTGTGTCTTAGTCGTGGCTCTTTATTCCATTTCTTTTTCACCAAAACTATTTTCATACAGTTTTTAAATCGAGAGAGAGAGAGAGAGAGAGAGAGAGAGAGAGAGAGAGAGAGAGAGAGAGAGGTGCGAGAGAGAAACATCGCTCACCTGCCTTCCAAACATGCCCTGACTGTACATCGAACACCCAACCTTTTGGTGTACAGGATGACACTCCAACCAACTGAGCCACCCGGACAGGGCTACACATTTTTTTGTGCTTTCTTCAAAGCACCATCTTATGGCTGAAAAGAGAGCCCCTAACTCCTTCCTGCACCCAGCTTCGTGGAAACAGCATTCCAACATTTGAGGTTTTAAGTATTTGGGGTTTCTCACATGAGTGATCACTTTCAGTGTCTCTCTAAGAAGGGTGACAAGTGGACTGAACCTGTCTTTGGTAAGAATCAGATCTTTCTAGAACTTCTAATTACTGGAATCCCTGACTTCCGCAAAGCTGAGTTTAATTCAGCAGGAAAGGATCACCTTTGCCAAGAAACAAGTTTCATGATATAAAGCAGAGTGGGAAGGGCTCTGGAGCTAAAGCAATGTTGTTTGGTGCTATCTTCACTCTATAAACTCTGCCAAGCATTTCGTGGAACCTCAGTTCCTGGCTTGTAAAATTGGAATAATAATATGTACAAGCAGCAATGAAACGAAAGTCTCTAATGGAATTCCTATGTAAGAACAAAGAATACTTACATGGACATTTTAGGAGAAAGATAGCATTCTTTTTTACTCAACCATATGGAAAGGTCATCCAGTATCACACTGAGCTCAGGAATCAACTCACTACACTCAACACACACATCTTGAGTAGTCTTGGGTCCAATGGTTGCTCACAATTGACTATTTTCTGAGGACAGCAGAGTCCTATTTTGGGGGGAAGGGCATCAGCAGGGAGGGTAGCCTTTCAATCCCATATCCAGGGAAGACTACCACCACCGAAGGTCAGCACAAGTAGGTTTCAAAGAAGTCAAGAGCTTTCTTTGGAAATAGCCCCTGGACATTAAATTTCCTGGTACGAAGCTTAAGGTAAAGATTTTCTTGGCAGCCTGGCTGGCACAAACATTACCCTTCTTTAATTTTAAAACAAGCAAAACACCTATGTCTATGGCTGTGTCACCATTGTGGCATAACCTGGAAGCCGTGTGTCCAAGACAACTGGATTGGTCTTTGCCCAGAGCAGGGGAACCTGGCTCTGACAGATTTGCTGGCAGACCCTGTGCTCTTACTGAATCTTCGCAACTAATTTCATTTTTAGAAAATGGGACTTGAATACTGAATGCAATGGGCTCTGCCTATCAGAAAAGAAACAAGCATCCAAATATCCAACAGTGGTTACCAGAAATCTCAAAAGTTGTTCTAAGAAGCACAAAATTGAAAATATGCATAACAACTTTTGGAGCCAGGGGTGACTTTAGAGGGATCTCCAAGGTACAAATAAGAGATATAAGACACCGCAAGGAAAACAGGAAGCGAGGGCTATATTCTGCAAAAATAAAAAATCATGGGTATAGAACATTCTAGAACCATCTCACCTAGCTACATCATGGGCTCTGGAGATAGGCTATTGCCTTCAGATTGAATGAGTCAGGGCTGGAACAAGCCTCTCACCAGTGAAAAAGCCATTTCTAATAGACTCAAGGAAGCTCTTTAAACGCCAGCCAAATCTATTGTAACTGTCCCTCTCTTAAACATTACAAAGCAAAAACAAAAATGATGTTTCATTCCAAAAAATTAAAAACGAACAGTGTTTTAACAGTTAAAAATTTTTGAAAATTCTCAAATTTCCATCCCAAAGATTGCCATTCTTTAAAAAAAAAAAAAGAGTCTGGTACTTCTTTGAATTACTAGAGATGTCTAATGAAAACTGTCCATTTATAGAATGAGCCATTATTCAAGCACCTGGTTGTGTCTGTGGCTCTTCACAGACAAGGCTTTGAATAGAAGGTTCAGCAAATAGATGGAGTGAAGAACGTCTCTTCCAAACTGCACACCCATCCAGACTGGGCTTTCCAAGCAAACGCAAAACCCCTCCTGTTAATTTACATCAACTCACCCCCATCACCACCACCCAAGGAATACAACCTTCTACATGTCGAGTGAAAAGGAAGCCAAATCTGGGAGTCTCTGGGGACCCCATGCTCACTCACTTGTCTTCTGCGAAACTTTTCCCAGTAATAATGTTCTTCCCCTGGGGTACATAGTCCCAGTATTCTTCCACAATCCCAATGTGGTATGTTCTGGTAACTGCACCAACCAGCCCAGACACACCCAGGTATGTGATGAGAAGGATGCAGGCAGCCTGCTTCTTCCAAGGCATTTGTGAATATAACTGAGGCAAGCAGCATGTGCAGGAGGCAACCCTGCCTGTTCCTCCCCCTCATTCGGAGTTAGTTATAAATGAGAAAGAGACAAGGCCCAGCTCCTCCTCCTCAAGAGCTTGGGGTTGGGACAGAGGCTGACAACTCGTATAAGCAGAGCAAGCTGGATGGGAGAGTTGCTATGACGACAAAACCTTTGCCAGCCATCCAAGGAATGTGTAACTGGCTTATTTATTTGGTGCCCAAGCCAAACAGGTCTGTTTCTGTAGGTTTTGGGGTTCTGCTCTGATATTAATCATCCATCATTACTAGGAATGGCAGTACAACTAGTTGGGCTAATAGGTTTCCCCGCCTTCTTCCTCTTTTTTTTTCCCCCTCCACACCCATTATAGGAACATATTAAAATCTGAATACTGGACTGGCCTGAATGGAGCATCAGGAAATAGAGGAGCAGCACTAAAGAAGGCTTCATTTCCATCGGCAGCGCAGAGGGCATGATGCAATCACTCTTGGCCATCTGCGACTTGTTTTATAGGGCTACATGAAACAATCAACTCACATCATAAAGTTCATAACAACATTGTAAAACCACGCTAATTCTTCATTTGCTCGTGAATCATCTCCACCAAATTCAAATCCCACCGGCAAAAACTAGGCGTTCAATCTCCCAGTTCAGCCACAATTCCAGAGGTTAGCACCCCTAAGACTGAGCCGCCTTTCTGGACATAAGTGACAATGAAGCAGGAGGGATACCCCTTGGGCACTTGAAGACCTAATTCAATAGCAGGTCTTTGGGTCAAAAAGTGAAGGGAGTGTCCATTCCTCTGTGTGCTCTAATCTGTGTCTTAAAATCTCAATGCTTAAAGAGAACTCATCTGCCCCAGCCAGTTTGGCTCAGTAGATAAAGCATCATCCTGTGAACTCAAGGATCCCAGGTTTGATTCTGGTCAAGGGCACATACCTCGGTTGCAGGCTCAATCCCTGGCCCTGGCTAGGGCTTGTGTGGGAGGCAACCAATCGATGTGTCTCTCTCACATCAATGTTTTTCTCTCTCTGTCTTTCCTCTTCTTTTCCACTCTCTGTAAAAATCAGTGGAACATATCCTCAGATGAGGATTAACAAAAACAAAACAAAACAAAGGGAATTCATCCAACCCTGCAAGTGAACCAATCTAGTGGTCCCCAGATTTGCTCTCAAGGCCACAGATGTGGAATGAAGGAGATGGTCTCCAGGCTGGATGCTCAGGACGAACAGACCTGTGTTTGAAGTCCAGTCCCAGCATTTATGTAGTGGCATTGAAGAATCACTGGGCCTCTCTAAACCTGGATCTGCAAAACAGGGGTGAAGGGATTGATAAGAAAATTTAAAGAATGACATAAGAGCAAATCTAGATGACCTTAGGTTTGATTTTTTTAAAAAAATATCAGGACGCTGGTGGAGTAATTGCCACAGCACACCTTCCTTCAACTCACATCTACTCTTCAATATGAGTTTGGGCACTTTGTGTGAGTTTAGCATTTAACAGCCACTATAGGGAAAGGACTCCCAGGACAAACCTGCGTACGACCTTGAAGGAAGAAGGGCTTTATAAGTTCTTGGAATTTGGAAATGTCCTGGACCAAAAAGCTTTTGTTCACACTCTATAGGAGCAGACTATTTGGGGCCATTGGATGGGATCTCAAAATGCCCCTTCAGCCCAGTCCAGGTAAAGCCCTAATTATTACAGAACTTTAAAAACACACTAACATGCCATCATTCTGCTTCATTCCTTCATTTGATGTCCCAACCTCCACCCACTCCATCCCTCACCTGCATTAAATTCCTTCTCATCCTCCCAAATCCTTCTAGGCTATTCCTCTCTGAAACCTTCCTCAGTTCCTGCCTCACCCTCCACACCTTTTCTCCTCTGTGTTTCCTCCGGACTTTGTACATATGAGCATCTCTATCTATATCATTGTTTGCTTACATGTTGGCCTCCCATACTAGACTCTAAAGTCCTTGAGAACAGTGCCTAGCCGACAAGCCCTCAACATCTCCCTCCTGTTACATCTGAGGTCCAAGGGCTTTATTAAAAGAACTTACAGAATGCCGCACTCCATAGGTATTACTGGAACTGTATTAAACTGAAAGCCACGGCCAGGTCAGAAGGCCCTTCCAAAGAAGGGACCATTAACAATACACAAGAATTTTCTTCAAGCATAAGCATGACCTAAGAATTTAAATGGGGCACAATATAGAATGTACATGGGCAAACACTGCACCAAATGAAGTCTAGTGATGAAATCAGTCATTACACCATTTGGAGATATTTGCTGAGTATCTACCTTATTAACTGGTCTAGTCAACTAAGAATATGGTCCCTGCCCTCAACCTGTTTACATTTTATTTATTTTTTATATTTTATTGATTTTTTACAGAGAGGAATAGAGAGTTAGAAACATCGATCAGCTGCCTCCTGCACACTACCCACTGGGTATGTGCCCACAACCAAGGTACCGGAATCGAACCTGGGACCCTTGAGTTCGCAGGCTGACGCTCTATCCACAGAACCAAACCGGTCAGGGCAACCTGTTTACATTTTAATGAGGGAAATGGATTATAAACAAGAAACAAGTTTTAAAATATTGACTAAAATATTAGCTAAATATCATGATGAGCTCAGCAAAGTTCAAGCTAAATCCAATGTGAATGGGGAGAATGTTAGGATGTGTCTGAGATGTTTGAGGAGGTATCCAGGCAGCTTGTTCTGAACTAGGTTTATATTTTATAGGGAGGAATAAAGCATAGTGAAGTCCCATTCTACAGAAGCACCACCTACCATCATCATCAAAGAAAAAACAAATAACAACAAAAAATACAAGGTTAGCTTGATAGACAACTTAGTTGAGTTTTGTGAGAAAAGTTAACGGGCCACATCCCTGCCCGGTGGGGACTCCACTGGGGAAGTGCCTCATGATGCCTCACCTCCCACATGCCTGAGGCAAACCCTCATGCCAGAGACTCAAGAGAGCCAGCCTTCAATCACAGATATAGTAAAAAGAAGAGCAGAGGAAATGGCCTCCCCTTCACTCTCTTCTCAAACTCCTTCCTCTTCCCCTGCTTCCACACAGATCAAGATATCTAGAGTGGGTCATCCCTGAGCCTTGAAGCTTGTTTTGCAATGACCTTGGTCGTGATAGCACTGATTTTTGCTAGTGGAGAAAGTGCCATTGCCCTCCATTACTGTGACCAGAAACTGAGAGAGAATTCTCTTGTCAGAGGCCATGGGGTCTGAGTGGTGTCTGTATGAAGTCAGTTAGTAAATCAGGATGCTTTATAAGATTGACTGGTTGCTGTTCAATCCACACTCTAGATCTACCACTTCTTGGGAGATGCAAGAACCCCTCTCTCTTCTCCCACCCTTCTGTGGTTCTTCCAGTAACAGCTCAGTAGGGACGTCCTCAGTACACCGCCCCCCTACCCCTCCCCACCCCCCCACCCGTGACCTGAGCCTATTGAATGCAGAGCAGCAGAGACTTCCCAATCTGTTTTCTGAGAAGGTACCAGGCTGCTCATCTCAGCATTTATTAAAAATCCCACTGGAGGAGTACAGCACTTCAGGAAACCCAGTGATATGGCACCAGAGACTGCTTAACTGTAGCAAGTTTTTGGGTGTGAATGGCTGAAAGTGAATTCCTATTAGAAAGGAAAGCCCTGGCTCCAGATAAGGCTTGCCTTCGCTGAGACCTCCCTGGGACATAGATTCCCAGAAGAAATGTTTCTGAGGATCAAAGCACCTGGTGATTCTGTAGAGAAGGTCTTTATAGGTAGGGCTTCAGCTCCCAAGTTGGGGCACGTAGGCACATGTGGCATGGATTCTGGAGCACAGCCAAGGCTCCCTGCTCTGGCCTGATCACTGATGCCTGAATTCCACAGTTGGAGCTCCCTGATTTTGGCTTAGGACTAATGCTATAAAAATGCAAATATCTCTTGATATTGGTCTCACTGGTTGAGGTTGTCTTCAATGAGTTTATTAGGTCCTTTCCCACGAATAGTTTTAGATTGAGGAGAGGAGGAGGGGAACACTGCTCTTTTAGGAAGAGGTCCAGTAAGGCTCTGCTTCAAGTTAGAAAAAACCCAAGTGAGCATCTTGTTCAGGAGTCCTAATTCATCTGCCCATGTTTTTAGTCTAGAATAGTGTCTAATAAAACATCTCAATGTTATTTCCTTTAAGTAGGATATGAGCCCTCCATTTCATCATAGACCCCACCACTCCTCACTGTCTCAAATCTGTCTGTTTCATCTGTTCAAGACATGGTCCAAAGGCACGTGTGTTTGTGACTACTGAATTCTAGCCCAAACTTTTCCACTCAAATGCAAAAGTCCCTTCAACAACATATGCATTCTTTATTCATTTATTCATATATTCCTTTTAAAAATGTACTGAGCACCTACTATATGCAGACTTATAAGCCCATTATCTTAACAGGGGAAGGTGGGGAGAGTCCTTTTGAGATGTTCTCATCTTACCCCATCATCTCACAGCTGATCCAACTCTGCATGACATGTGCACCAGCACAAAGCTGCTCTGGGCACAGCTGCAGTTAGTGAGAAGCAGCATGGCCAGATATGATTGTCTCACTTGAGACTGCCAAGCACCTCATTGAAATCCAATTACACCATGACCGTGGCAATCCCCAGTATGCCTACTCCCGTGATTCTCAAAGTCGAGGGGCTTCTGAGTCCTCAAGATACTTTCAGGGGATCTGTGAGGTCAAAACTATTTTCTTAACGATACAAAACTATTATTTGCTTTAATCACTATCATTCTTCCATAAATGCATGCTAAAGTTTTCCAGAGTACATGATGTATGAAATCACAACAGATTAGAGGCAGAAGCAGACAGGAGAATAATAAATTTATCATTGAATGGTTGGCATAGCTAGAATCATTATGATGTCCTTACTAAATATATTTTTGGAAGATAAGTTTTTATTTAAAATATATTATTTACATTAACATTTAATGGGTTTTATGTTAATATTTATTACTATTTTTAAAAATAAATTTATAACTAGTTTCTAAATTTCTCATTTTTTATTTTAAATGTGATAAATATTAGTAGATAAAATATATAAACTATAGCTTTTGGGGGGTCTTCAAAGACCTTTAAGAGTATAAAGAAGTCCTGAGTTCAGAAGTTTGAGAACTTCTGATCTATTCTGATAAACCTAGCAAAGGTAAATTACATAACTTAAATTTTTGCAACAAGCATATTGTCATACATAAGTTGTAAAAATTTTTTTAAAGGAACAACATGAATAGGCTTACATTTTTGGTTCTTAGAAATACAAAGAGGAGCCTTGCAATGTTTCACTAAATTTTGTTAGTTTCCACTCCTACATAGACCAAAGGAATTGAAAGTATATCCAAAGGAATTGAAAGAAGGAACTCAGACTGATACTTGTATGCCTATGTTCATTGCAGTTTATTCACAATAGCCAAGAGGTATAAACAACCCATTTCTACAGAGATGTGAATAAACAAAACATGATATATATGTATAATATATTACTTAGTCATAACAAGAAATGAAATTTTGATAAATATTGCAACTTGGATAAACCTTAAAAATATTTTGCAAAGTGAAATAAGCCAGACACAAAAGCACAAATACTGTATAATCTATTTATATGAAACTAGGGGCCCGGTGCACAAAGTCTCATGCACTGGGTGTGGGTGGGAGGGTGGAGGGGGGTCTCTCAGCCCGACCCGCATCCTCTCCAATCTGGGAGCCCTCAGGGGAGCCCTCTCCAATCCGGGAGTTGTCTGAGAACTCCAACCCAGTTTGGTTTGTTGCTCACAGAATAATAGAGGCTTTTTTTTTCTTTCTGTGGTTCATTGGTGGAGATTTCCTGGAAGTTTTAGGATATCTTCCCTTTAAGTTTTCCTTGACACTCTGATTTTACCTATGTCTCTCATCTTTGCTTTCCCTCTATCCCCAACTGCAACAGTACCTTGTTTCAGGTTCACTTTGCTCTAGTGCAGGGGTCCTCAGACTTTTTAAACAGGGGGCCAATTCACTGTCCCTCAGACCATTGGAGGGCTGGACTATAGTTAAAAAAAAAACTGTGAATAAATTCTCTGCACACTGCACATATCTTATTTTAAGCAGGACAGGCAGCGGCAGCAAAAACACCTGGCATGTGGCCCAGGGGCCATAGTTTGAGGATGCTTGCTCTAGTGTCTAGGAGAACTATGATTCCCAGCATTCCCGGTGCTCCCCGTGCTCTGGGATTCTGCTTCTGGTCCTGGGGCTGCCACCAAAACTACTATTCCCAGAATTCATGGTGCTCCCCACGCTCTGGATTTTTCTTGACCAAGGGACCCACGTCCCCACAAGCTGCTGGCTCTCCCACTCTGTTCTGTGTATGCAAATTACCCACCATCTTTGTTGTGTTAATTTGCATATTCACACCTCATTGGCTGGTGGGCGTGGCTTGAACACAGTGGAGGTATGGCTAATTTGCATGTTTCTCTTTTATTACATAGGATACTGAAAATAGAAAAATTCATAGAGACAAAATTAGATTAGAGGTTATCAAAGCTTGAGGAAGGAGGAATGGGAGTTATTGCTTAATGCTTATAGAATTTCTGTTTGGGGGAATGAAAGTGTTTTGAAAATAGGTAATGTTTATGCTTGCACACATTGTAAATGTAATCAATGCCACTGAATGGTTTGGTTAAAATGGTTTAAATGGCAAATTTTGTTATATATTCACCACAATTTTAAAAAATTAATTATTTAATATGTCAAAAATCATTGAATAGTATACTTTAAATGACTGAATATATAGTTTGCAAATTATATCTCAATAGAGCTGTTTTTTAAAAAATTCTTGGTAGTCGGTAATAGCCTTCATATACACCAGTAGGCAATAAAACTAATTAGAAACAGATACCCCAAGACCACCTCTCATTTGCTAACCTTCACTTCTGTTTTCATATTTATAAGACTAGGGGCCCAGTGCACAAAAATTTGTGCACTCAGGGTGTGGGGGTCCCTCAGCCCGGCCTGTGCCCTCTTGCAGTCTGGGACACAGTGGGAGGGGGGATGTCCACCTGCTGGCATGCCTGGCCAGCCTGGGTGAGGGGCTGAGGGCCATTTTCAGGCTGCCCACAGCCCCTTCAGGGTTCATGCACTGGGGGGTGGGAGGGCTGGTGAGTGCAGGCCTGGATGTTTCCCACTGGAGAGCCCACGATCGCACACGCCTAGTAAGCCCCCACCACTGAGGGCTCAGAGCTGGGTGGCGAGCCAGGGGCGGACACTGGTGCAGGATCCCTCGGTGGGGCCCTGCTGCTGAGCAAACACATCTGGGGTGGAGCCGGGCAGTGGACTGGCTTCGGATTCTCCGCACTGTGCAGCAGACGCTCCTGCACGCCCTGTGGAGGCTCCTGGGGGGCGGACGAAGGTAGCGGACCCTGGACGGGTGCTCCTGCATGCCCCCGAGGAGGCCCCCGGGGCAGAGCCAAGCAGTGGAACGAGGATGGGTGCTCCTGGATGCCCTGAGGCAGCCCCAGGCCAGACCCCCCCCTCTGAGCTGACACACCTGGCATAGCTATGCCTGCCACAGAGGCTCCCAGTGCAGAGCCGCCCTGCCAGCCTCCATCTTGGCTGGGTTAATTTGCATACAGCCGCTCTGATTGGCTGGTGGGCCTGGCCGTGAGCAGAGGCCTAGGCAGGCAGTTGCAACAGAAGCCTCTGGTTTGCTCTAGCTCCATGGCTGCTGGCCTCCATCTTGGCTGGGTTAATTTGCATACAGCCCCTCT
>PVJC01019988.1:0-19335 GCA_004026665.1 Murina feae
TGTGTTATGGAGATGGTGTAAGAGGAAATGATACGATTTTTTTTGGACCATTGTATATCCAAATCATGGGCTTCTGGGAGGGCATGGGCATCTGCGCAGAGGGGAAGGACACTGGAGAGCATTCAGCACCAAGTTCACTGACTCACTTAGGAGGATTATAAACTATAATCTTAGGGGTGGGAGAGGACATAAAAGTTTTATCCTGTTGCTGTTATACTGCATCCAAGGGGATGCTGAGACAGGAATGGATGTGAATAATAGATATCATGGTGTTTCAGGGTTTATTAGCAATCATAATATGAGTCTTAATTGAGCTCTTATTTTTTTAAATATATTTCTTTATTTCAGAGAGAAAGGAAGAGGGAGAGAGAGATAAAAACATCAATGATAAGAGAGAATATTGATTGGCTGCCTCCTACATGCCCCCCACGAGGGATCGAGCCCACAACCTGAGCATGTGCCCTTGGCCAGAATCGAACCTGGGACCTTTCAGTCCGCAAGCCAACACTATCCACTGAGCCAAACCAGCTAGGGCTAATTGAGCTCTTATTGAATGTCAAGCAATGAATCAGGAACTTTCTATCTCTTTCCTTTTCCCTCTTTCCCTCAAATAATACCCTACAAGGCAAGGTTTATTATATCCCTGTTACCAGGTGGGAAAATTGAGGTCCAGAGAGGTGAAGCATCTATCCTATGTTCACACAGCTAGTAAGTGATAGAACCATTGCTAGAACCCATTGTCTATGCTCTTTCCTATACCAAACTGCATTGTCAAAGGCTAGATGTAAGGCTATTAAATGGCATTCCTTTTTATTGAATTTACTAGGGGCCTGGTGTACAAAAATTTGTGCACTTGTAGGGGGGAGGGTCCCTCAGCCCAGCCTGTGCCCTCTCGCAGTCTGGGACCCCTCGGGGGATGTCCACCTGCTGGCGTGCCTGGCCAGCCTGGGTGAGGGGCTGATGGCTGTTTGCAGGGAGGCTGGCTAGAATTTATTTAACATCTAAAGTTGAAACTTTGTTGCTTTAACCTGAGCCCAGGTCGGGTTGCCCCTGACAACCCAGGCTCCCAGAGCTTCCTTGAGCCCAAGGCTGGAAGCAGGTCTCTGGGGTTTATTTATCTTCTATAATTGAAACTTTGTTGTGGAAATTTGTTGCCACAGCCAGCCTAGGTAGACAGGAACCTTAGCTTCCTGCATCGCCAGAGCAAGCCTCCTGCTTGTTTCAGCTCCATGGCTGCCAGCCGCCATCCGCCATCTTGGCTGGGTTAATTTGCATACAGATGCTCTGATTGGCTGGTGGGCATGGCTTGGCTGGTGGGTGTGGCTTAGGTGTCTCGGAGTGAGGGTCAATTTGCATATTACTCTTTTAATTAGATTAGTGTGTTATTGGGTAATAAAATTATATAGGCTTCAGGGGTACAATTCTAGTATACATCACCTGTACATTGTATTGTGGGTTCACCACCCCAATTCAAGTCTCCTTCCATAACCATTTATCCTCCCTTTACCTCCCTCTGTCTGCCCCCACCTCCTTTTCTCTCTTTTGTCTCACCATACTTTTGTCTGTCTGTGAGGTTTTTTTTTGTTGTTGTTGCTAGTTTTTGTTTGTTTGTTTTTCTGTTTTTGCATTTTGCAGAGTTTTAGGCTGACAGTGCCTTAACTGGGCCACTAAATACACCTGGTGGCTGTGGTTTGGCTCCTATTCTGAGTCTTTAACATATTAACTTCCAGACCCCTCACATTCCTGCTGGGAAGAGAAAGGAACTGATCCATCTTTGAGAACATGCCCCCATTGAGGATTCAGCCACAAGGTTTTCTAGGTTATCATCTAACTCCTTCTTTGAAGAGCCCAGTTAAACTGTTGAGCAAACTAGTATTTCACCCTCGTGGCTATTTCTATTTTAGTTCTTGTCATGAATTAGGGCATTTTTGAGCCCCTCTGGCTCCCTGGGACTGCTTAGGAGGATATTTCGGCAGTCTGTGGGATTTTCTTTTGTTTAAACATTTTCAGAATCAGACAAATCCTCTTAGGAAAACATATTAATTATTCAAGAGGACTTTTCTCCACAGTGAAATCAAATTAATTAATAAATCACACAACGTGGGTATTTAAGTTTATGCTCTTAATCTCCCTACCTGCCAGTAAATATGCACATGAGATTTTGGAAAAATTGTGTCAATTATATTTTCTGATAGAGAGAGTGGGGTGGGGGTAGTTAGATGACCATTCAGCACCCATCCTACATGAGCCCAAGCAGCTGTGTGAGTTGTGAAGGCAGCTGCTCAACAGTTCACATGTAGCATAGGGCACTGGGTTGAGCTGTTAGAACAGAGCATCATAATTATTATTATTATTATTATTACTAGGGGCCTGGTGCACAAAAATTTGTGCACTCGGGGGGGCAGGGCCCTCAGCCCCTCAATCTGAGACCCCTTGGGGGATATTCACCTGCTGTTGTTCCTGGCCAGCCTGGGTGAGGGGCTTATGGCTGTTTGCAGGTTAGCCAAGCCCCCCAATGGGGACCCTCATCCCATGGGAGTGTGGCCAGCCTGGGTGAGGGTGTGAGGGCCATTTTCAGGCTACCCACATCCCCTTCAGGGTTTGGGGGTGCCTGGCCAGCCTAGGTGAGGGGCTGAGGGCCTTTTTCAGGCTGCCCAAAGCCCCTTCAGGGTTTGGGTCCCTACCTGGCTAGCCTAGGTGAGGGGCTGAGGGCTGTTTGCAGGCTGGCCACAGCTCCCATTGATCCAAAGTCCCAGTGAGGCTGGCTGGAAGCAGGTTTCTGGGGTTTATTTATCTTCTATAATTGAAACTTTGTTGCCTTGATCGGAGGCCACAGCCGGCCTAGGCAATTTTCTCCATCGCTGGTGCAACTGGAGCCTCCTGTTTGCTCTAGCTTCATGGCTTCCAGCCACCATCTTGGCTGGGTTAATTTGCATATTGTCATTCTGATTGGCTGGTGGGCGTGGCTTAGGTGTAACAGAGTGAGGGTTAATTTGCATATTTCTCTTTTATTAGATTATTTGTTATTATTATTAGATTTATTATTATTATTATTATTATTATTATCTGAAATCCACTGAGAAGGGAGGGAAGGGAAAGGACTGACCTATGAAAAATCCATGAAGACTCCTCAGAGGAGAAACCCAGCTGATCTGAAGAAAGAACATCTTATGACCCAGTTGGAGGATGCAAGGGTGCCAGGTAGGTGCCTCACTCCAGGAAGAAAGAACCCACCTCTGAACTCTTCACACCAAGGGAGTGAGTGGACACTGATGCATAGACCTGCTATCTAGGAGGCACAGAGTGCCTCTGGGCACATATCTGAAACATGCTGAGATCCTGGGGTTGTCAAAACTCACAGGCACTACCCTTCCAGTTTTGATGAGTCATGTGAAGAAACAGGATATAATCAGACAAATGCTTGTTGCATATTTTTCATGACTTCAAAGTCTCAGAAAGGAAACTGAAGGACCCAGGACAGATGGTCAATGTTGGGGGTCACTTCACCCATATTCATGATCAAGTCTGAAATGGAGATTGGTAAGAAGGTAAAATATCAGAGAGTACAGTATGTAGCTAATTCCATTCAGGTGGCAAAACCGTCAGAGGGGAACTAGGGGTGGGGTGAGGCGGCATGATTCCATCAGTGTAATTCAAATGATAAAATGTGAAGGTGAGAAGTGGGAAAGGGTGAAACTTGAAGGAAATAGAGTAGATACATAGCACATTGGGATGAATCAGTTCAAAATGGCAAGGTGTGTGTGGGCCCTGTGGGCACTGAGCAAGCAGAGCTCCACCACTGGGCACTGGGCTGCAGCTCTGGGGCAAGACCCCTGAATGGCACACCCGGATTCGGATCTCCCACTCAACCCTGGTTATAGAACCTTGGCGGCTCCTTAGGGAGATGGTTCGGCCACCTCCACTGGTGTAACTTTGTAAACCTGGGAAGGGATTTTTTGAAAAATAAATAGACAATGAAAAGATGGTACTTCTATGTAGAAAGTATGAATGAGGGTGTATGTTAATTTGTGTGTGATTTGTTTTTAATATGTTGGAAATGAGAATCTGATACATTAGAGAATTCATTCAACTTACTAGATTTGTAATTTGAATGGAAATACTTAGGAGGATTTAATTAATTAGTTTTATAATCAATGTTTAGATGCTCATGAGAACCTCATTTATATCTTTAGGGTGGAAGGATATAAATGTTTTACCCTGTTACTAACTCTGTAAGTTGAATTCTTGGGAGACTTTAAGAGAACTTGATAGGCTAAATTTAGAGGTTTTAATTTATTAGACTTTCCAGAAGTATGTAAGTCCTGAGGAAAACTTTGTTTCTCCTATTTATAAGTGATCCTGTTAGAGATTCAAAGTTTTTGTTTTGTTTTGTTTTTAAACCAGATGCATTACATTTATGATTATAATTTAAAATATTAAGGGAAATTAATCAAGTTTATAGACACTGCTTATATTTTAAGATGATTTCTTAAGTTTATAAAAATGTGTGACTAATTGGAAATATGTAAGATCATTTGATTGATGAAGCTTGAAAATGTTAAACTGCTTAGGAGGAAGGACTCCATCTCATGTTTAGAGCTAATTGGGCTTCAGTCAAAAGATAAGGGAAAGTGAATGTTTGACACTTGAACACACATAAACTATATTTATAAGAAAATGTCCAAGATTTACAAGATGTGTCCAAAGGTGAAAAAAACAACTTTAACAAATTGAATATCAACTAAAACATATGCAGCTGTAGAGCTTTTGCTACAGCTAAGTTCTCCTTCAGACACTAAACATGCAAAGGGTGTTTCCCTGTGAGGGTGGTGACTTTGGGACATACGGGAGGGGGAAAGTGAATCGTTTTGGAGGTGGTGTAAGAGGAAATGGTGGATTTTTCTGGACCATGGTATATCCAAATCATGGGCTACTGGTGAGGGCATGGGCATCTGCACAGAGGGGAAGGATGCTGGAGAGCATTTAGCTCAAAGGTCGCTGACTCACTTAGGAGGATTTTAAACTATACTATTAGGGGGGAAGGATATAAATGTTTTACCCTGTTGCTGTTATACCGGAATCCAAGAAGATGCTGATATAGGAACGTATGTGAATGATAAATATAATGGTGTGTCAGGGTTTATTAGCAATCATAATATTACTCTTAATTGAGCTTTTACGGACTATCAAGCAATGAATCAGAAACTTTCCATCTCTTTCCATTTCCTTCTTCCCCTCAAATGATACCCCACTGGGCAAGTTTTATTAGATCCCTGTTATCAGGTGGGAAAATCGGCCCAGAGAGGTGAAGTCTCTATGTTCAGACAGTAAGTGACAGAACCACTGCTGGCACCCACCTTCCAGGCTCCTTCCTACACCAAATTGCGTTGTTAATGGCTAGAGGTGAGGTTACCAAAGGACACTCTTAAACAAAGGCTATAAAAGTCATTCTATGAAGAGTCCCAAGTATGAAATACAGTGATAAAAGCTTAATTGGAAAATAAATCAAGGAAAGAATTTTATGAGAAGGGCAAGGAATCAGGCTCAGAGCTGCTTAGACCAAGTTCCTGGAGCAGTTCATATGCTGCATTAATTCTCACACTGAAATGTGTGTCTCAGGGACATCATTAAAGCATCTATTCATTCCTGCGGTTCCTCATCCATAGTCTCACATTTCACCTTCAAAGGGGGTGGAATCACAGCCTCAGGGTGGCAAGAGGGGAGGTTTGGGCATGTAAGCCAGTTCCCCATTCTGTCCTCCAAGTCTATGACTTTCTCAGGCCACTCTGCTCAAATTTTCCTGTGTCTGTAATATTTTAATATATGAACTAGGTGTTCAGATCATTACTGTGGGTACAGGACTTGGGGAGGGGGGGCTGGATGGTGGGTAGGCCTCTGCTGATTCTGCCTCAGAAAGGACAAGTAAAACAGAGTGCACTTCCTGTAGGTAGTACGGGTGTTGGAGAAAAAGCCAGGGAGGTGACAATAGTTGGGCCATAAAAGGATCTCTGAAATGTCTCAGCTTCCAGCATGCCTGGACAGACTGCATGCAGTAAGGTGGGAATGATAAACGCCTCTCCATTTAGAGGCGTCCCTCGGAGTGTAACACCTATCAGGAGCAGGATGTGGATCTGGAATCCAGTGGGGCCAAATGGAGGGTGGAAGAGGCAAGTGTGAATTAGAACATGTGGTTTTCTAGAAACATGGAGTTTTCTAAGAAAACTCCATAGTAGGCATATACTTGGCCCAATTTCCTTTTGCTTCAAGGCACAGTATCACAGGTGTGCTTCGCAGGCTGCCTGATTCATTGGTCTAGGAACAGAATCAAATAGAGTTTTCCTGTTTTCATGGTGTTTGCAACTTAGTGGGAGGGAGATGTGGGAGAGACCAACACATCACAGACTGTGACAAGCTCCCTGGATAAACCACATGGGAATAGGTAAGAAGGCGCCTCATCCAGACTTGCAGGTTAAGGTCAGCTTTTAGTGGAGGTGGCACTTGAGCTAAATCTAGGAGGACAAGGAAGTTACCAGGTAGGATGCCATCCCTATAGCAGGTTGCAATAGACAAAGTAATGGTATTGGGGTAATGCTCAGTTTCGGGCATTAGTTAACCTCTCAGGCAAGAGGACCATTAACAAATGAGAATAGCCAGCAGATGCAAACAAGGATGGAAAAATGAAGGAAGCGGACAGATAACCAGGTTGGAGAAGCTTCAGGAGGGATGTCTGGGAAAGACGTCCTCACAGAAGTCCTTAGGCGAAGATTTCAGTTCAACAAAAAGAATACTTTTGTAATGACTTGAAATTGAATGACTCTAAGAAGTGAGACAAATTGAGAAAATATGTAAGCAGAATTTGACGCTCTTACAATGGCCTTGTCTAGCTTGTGTTTGTGGAGTTGATTTTGCTTTGAGTGGAAAATTGTCTAAAGGGTTTCTAATGTCCTTTCTGCACAGCAGGACCCTTAAATCACTTTTCTGCCTTCAGTGACAGCTTTCCTTAGGTGACATAGCATTTAAAAGCCACCTTGATCAGGATATGTACTGTCTAAGGCACATGAAAGCAAATTGCACAGGTCTCCCAGCTATGAGGGAGTGGAGAGTGGGAGGTCAATGCTAAAAGAAATTGTGTCTAATCGTCTTTCCAAAGTAGAAATAGAATTCCCATTGGTATTGAGGATTAGGTAAGACAATGGATTGGAGAGCAAGCAATGTAAGGTGTCGCTATCAATTTTATTAGCATGAAACCTGTCCAGTTTCCAAATGACAAACATTAACAAATCATTTTGAAAATTCCCAAGCAGTGTCCCTGAAGTTAATTAAAAAATAACAACAGCCCTGGCAAGTTTTGCTCAGTGGATAGAGCATCGGCCTGCGGACTGAAAGGTCCCAGGTTCGATTCCAGTCAAGGGCATGTACCCTGGTTGCGGGCACATCCCCAGTGGGAGGTGTGCAAGAGACAGCTGATGGATGTTTTTCTCTCATCAATGTTTCTAACTCTCTATTCCTCTCCCTTCCTCTCTGTAAAAAATCAATAAAATATATTTTTAAAAAAAACAACACCCAAAACTCCACAGTTTTCTTTGTACTTTGCTGTTTTTTCCTCCCCTCCTCCGTTTCCTCCTTTTTCTCCTCGTCTCCCTTTTCTTTATTTTACCAGTAAGTCTTTCTCTATTTCAAAGGATAGTTCTCTGCTCTGTCTCCAAGATCCAATAGCATGGTATTAATTGCATTGGGTTATAATGGTGTTCATGACTTTGTCAATCACCAAAGACTGAAAGCAAAAAGGCAAAGGCAGGGTTTTATACCCTCAGCATCTGGCACATAGTAGGTACTTGTAACAGTTTGATGGATGGATAGATGAGGAAGAGCCATTCCTCTCATTGCCATCTAATTTTATCCCATCTTTCTATGCTTTGCTGACACTCTCTCTCACAGGCCACTGATGTTCTTTAATTGCCAAATCCAGGGTCATCACCCTTGGATTCTAATGACACTAATGAATACGACAAGCCACAGGTCACCTCTCTTAACCTTTGTCACTCCATAGATCCTGATTTCTCTACTACATCTTTATTTCTATTTCTTCCTTTCCACCTTCCTACTGCCTGGCAGGGCATTCCTGGGAATCTTTAGCCTCTGGAAATATATATGTAGACATCCTCTACTTTCCAAACTCCAAAAGCCCTTCTGTTTGGAAAACTCCTAGATCTACATTTTGATCCCTGGTTTCTCCTTCTCTAGCCCCATCTCTCAAGTTGCTTGTTGGCATTTCCCACTAATTGTTATGTTTTCATGTCAAATCCAGCAAAAACTGTACTCATTTTCATCAACAACTTCTCCATTCATTCCCTAATTCACTTTACAACTGTCAGCCTGTCATTCTCCCCAAATGCTTTGCAACTTATTATTTCCACACTCGTGTCACATAACTTCTTCTACCTATAATGTCACCATTCTTTACTGTTCTCTCTAAATATTTCATCTAATCTTCAAGGCCCAACTCAACTGCCATCTTTTGAGGTCTTCCTTGATCATCACTGCTGGACATTACTTCCTGCTCTCCTTTCCTGTAGAATTTGTCAGTACAACCCATATGCAAGGTAATGCCAAACACCTTATATTGTAGTTTTCTCATCAGTCTTAATTGCCCCAATATGTAGCCTAAGCCCCGTGAAGAAAGACATGAGACCCAGAGACAGGAAATATCACCTTACCTGGTGGCATTATCCTTTGATGAACTGAAGATCTTGTCTAAGTTTAACAGTGAATGTTTCTCTCCTATTCTATCATTTGCTGACTCAATAACAATAATAATAATAATTAATAATAAAAAATAGGAAAAAAAGTCTTGTGTACATATTATGTGATTTCACATTGAGAATTGCTTTATTTCCCCAAAACTAAACTTTTGCTTCAGACAGTTTTAAGCAAAAACAAATAAACTAACTAAAATGAAAAGTCTTGACCATTCAAGACACTGAAGGTTCTCATGAGCAGAGAGAGGCTGTGGCCCGTGTACTAGGGCAGCTCCAAGGAGGAGGTGGGCATAGACTCTCTTCAGGAAAGGTCCTACGTCTAAATGATCCATCTAAGATGAAACAAATGAGTTTGATCTATGCCATCCCGGACATTCAAGGTTCCTGATTTGAAAAGACAGGAGTAGCTGTGGTGGACAAGCTTCTAAGGAATGACCATTCTCAGCATCACAGGGGTGTTTGGTCATGGGTTTTAAGGTCCATCTAAATTAGTGCAAAGGATCCTAGAACCTAAGTCTGGTCTCTGTGTGGGGAAGGAGTGCCTTGAGTTATACAATGGGATCCAAGTCTAGTCAACAAGGTGAGGTTCAAGGACAGAATGCAGCAGGCTGCTTAGGCTTATAGCTGAGTATGATGGGGGCAGAGTGGGATGGACTCTGGGTACCAGAGGGCAGGATTTCTGTCATATATGCATTTCTTTGTTCTTGGTTCCTCTTTTACTTTCTAAGAGAGTCCATTCCTTCTGCCTTCACCACCCTCCCTATCTGAGCAATATGTTTGAACCTGACAATGTTTCATATTGTCCAGAGACCATCATTGTGTGGATATTTCCTTTCACTCAAGCACAACATACCCGGAACCAGTCTCAGTAATGAGCAACCTTCCCCTTTCATGTCACTGAAATGACACCTGCCCCTTACCAGGTACAGAAGCAGTGATACAGGCTGGTGCTTTTCTGAGCCTTTTGCTGCTGTGTGTTTGGTGCTAAGTCAGTCTACCTTTTGTCTCTATAGCCCCTCTTAAGAGGCTTAGGGGTTAGTGCACCTCCTCTGTTCTTAGGTGCCGCCCCGTAACACTAGGACCGGCTACTATCACCAGCCCCTGCAAAATGCAGATGTCCCCTCTCCGTGTCCTCCAACTTCTAATTTCATGAAACACCGGACACACCTTTAGTTTTTATAGCAGGAAAAAAAGTTAAATTTTATTTTAAAGTAGGAGAAATGTAGAGTTTCAAAAAGTACAGTCCTTGATATTAGAGCCTAATTAGAAGTAGACCTCATCTTACTTAGGTGTATTTGTCTCTGCAACTTTTTTATTCTATGTAACCCTTGTCTCTAATAAATAAGTATTCTTTTGTCCAGCTGGCGTGGCTCAGTGGTTGAGCACCAACCTATGAACAGGAGGTTGTGGTTTGATTCCTGGTCAGGGTACATGCCCAGGTTGCGGGCTCAATTCCCAGTGTGGGGCATGCAGGAGGCAGCCGATCAATGGTTCTCTCTCATCATTGATGTTTCTGTCTCTCTCTCTCCCCCTCTCTTTTCTTCTCTGAAATCAATAAAAATGTATTTATAAATAAATAAATAAATAAATAAATAAATAAATAAATAAATATTCTTCTTAAAGGGATTTTTCTCTCTTTCTCTTTCCCATTCCATAGAAATGTTATAGAAAAGATTTAAATTAGTACTAAAATCTGCTGCTGATGTTTTTTTCTGTGCATATATTTTGGACCCAGAAAGAAATTTGGCAACGTTTATCAAGGTAGTTGGACCCAGAAACTCTACTTCAATGAGATTCTTCTAAGAAAAGAGCAAGGGATGTTCTCAAAGATTTACAGCCAGGATAGTCATTTCAAAGTCACTTGTAATTATTACAAATGGAAACAATTTACATCTAAAAATAGGGAAATGCTTAAAGTAATTATTATAGCCAGGCAATAGAATGCATCCATTAAAAATCCTACCATTAAATCTACTTCATGACATGAAAAATGCCCAGGATATGATGTTAAGAAACAAACAAACAACAAAAACAACAACTGTTACAACTGTTTTTCTTATAGCCCCAGATTTATCCTTAAAGTGTGAGTGATCGTATGTGGTGTAAACAACACACAAAAAGTAAGTATAAGCTAGCATTCCAGAATTTTGACTGCTTATCTGTCAGAGAGGGATTGTAAATAATTTTTACATACTCTTTATAATTGTATGCGTTTTTCAAATGTTCTTCTAGAAACCTGCATTACCTTCTTCATTCACTTACTCAGTAAACATGAGGTGCCAAGTACTCTGCTTTGTGCTGAGGAGATAAAGTAAACAAGAGAGCACAAACGTGTTCCTTGCTTTGTTCAGAGTTTCTAATCCTTTAAAATTAGGAGGAACCTTTAAAAAAAATTAATTTCATTTGACCCAGTGGTTCCACTCTATCCTAAGAAAATTAAATAACAACAACAAAATTATCAGGCATAAATGTATTCCTCATTATAGCAAAAAAGTCTAGAAATCACCTAAATATCCAACAGTAGAAGGATTCTTAAAGTAATGATATCACATTCATATAATGAGATAATAGAAAGCCATTATGATTATGTTACTGAAGACTTTTTAATAACATGGAAAATGTTATTAATATTTCCCATTAATGTCAACAGAAAAAAGTAAACTATGAAATTATATAGAATCTGACCTCAGATACATAATGTAATGGTCATAAGAGAAATTCAAATGCTAACAAGTATTATTTTTGCATAAGAAAGAAGTGGTTGATTTGTATTTTTGTGTCTCATAGTTCTCCAGTTTTCTGCAGGGAACGAGGTTTAATTTTGTAATCTGAAAAGAAAAATGTTGCTTTCATTGTTTAAGACTTGATTCAAAGATTATCTATGAAAGATTCAAGGAACATACAAAAAGTAGCTTAGCATTTTCTCACAGCTGGCACTGCCATGCTGGAGAAGGGAGAGATCACTCAGAGAGAGGGCTTAAGGCCCTTCCTTTCTAAAACATTCTTGGGGGAGAATAAGGGAGAATGGGAGAGAATGGGGGAAAATGGGTGACCACAAATGCAGGGGACCTACATTCTCCAGAGGGCCTGAGGCAATTGGTTCACTGTGTGCTCAGGAGATGAGCAAGGGAAAATAGAAGGAACAGAGTGGGAGGGGAGATAGTTGGGGGAGTATACTTGGAGACACAACTCTGACCCTTCATCCCCAACTCTACCTTGAACCCCAACCTTGAGCATGTTGATGATCACCTCCCTGGACTATATCTGTGCACTGGGACATGGAGACATTTCTTGGTGCTGTCATTTCCCTCAGCTTTGGCACCAGAGATCCACTGGCCTCACTGAGCAGGGGTCATGCAGGGTCGGGGTCCTGTCTAGGATTTGCCTAGATAAAATGGTGGAGCTTGAGATGCCAGAGTTGAGGTAGCTCCATGCCCAGTCCACTGTGAAGACTTTGACCCTGACTCCTGCCTTCACCTTCTAAGTTCCAAGGGAAAGAGCAGGGCTGTGGAACATGTCATTTCTATGGCAGTCAAAGCAGAAGAGCTGTCCCCTGGTGCTCATACTGGTTGTCAGGTCTCCTGAGCTCACACAAGGTCCCAACGCAGTAAAAACAGCAACTTTCCCTCTAATTTAGGGATCATCCAGAGAGTGTGTGTAAGGTACCAGTTTTCACTGCTTTTAAATGTGGTTATATATCATGCTATGGGTTTTCTAAGTTTAAGCGGCGGGCAGGGGTGCTGTGAAGTACAGGAGTAAATTGGTGCAGAAAGGTTTACACGTATACCTCAGTCTCAGCAAACGGAATCTCTGAAAACCAGAGTGGCATAAAAGGTACATTCACAAAAGAATTCATTTCACTCCCACTTTGAGTAATTGGTTTCTCCTCCACATTTAAAATACAATTGACTCACCACAACTTGTCTTACACACAAGATATCAAGCATGGAAGAGCGGCATAAGGGGGGGTGTTTGTGGAACTGAGAAAGCAGCATTTGGACACCACTGCAGAGGACACACTTCTCTGATCTTAGAAGTGTTCATTCACTATACAAACTGAAAAAAAAAAAAACACCTTCAAATGGACTGCAAATCGTAAACAATCTTTGTGCAAAAGGTTTAATAGTTTGGGAATTCTTTAAAGTTTTTCTCCTAGTTCCTTCTTTAGCTTTCTCACATTCATTTATCTCAGCAAGGCCATCAAAGAACCCGTTTTAAAATCACAGTGGCAGGTGTCTGAAACATACCTCCACATCCCCCATAAACATTTAGCACGGTGCACACAGAGATATACACATGAGATACGTAGGACACCCACAAAAATAGTCAATACAAATACAGCTGTGTTCCAATAATCAGTTTCCCATCATGCCACCTTGGGGGGAGGGGACAGGGAGCAGCATTCATTCCAGAGCACTAGCCCCTGTATTTGAAAATGCCAACCTTACCACATTCTATCAGCTTCTGAAATCCCAACCTGTTGGCTGCATGAGAGAGAGTTCGCAATTGCCTTTGCCAAGCACATTTCTCTGTGGATACAGACAAGCTAACAGCATTGACCTCCCATTACAGGGAAATTTAGAAAAACTCCTGGGGAAGCTCCCTATCTGTGGAGAGCCTTAAGAACAGAGTGCTGCCTCCTACTTCTCAGTGGGAACCCCTAGCAGCATAGAGGAAGCTGAACTAGAATTCTAAGTATTTCTGATTCACTGAAATGCTCTTCACATCTGAATAACATCGGAAAAGTTGAGGTGGGAGAAGCAAGTTCCTGAATCTCCAGGAAAAAGAGAAAAATGAGAAATTCTGGCTAGGCATACTTAAAACTGGAAGACCCCAGAGGCTGTACACCCTTTGTCCCCAAAGCAGGCCTGCAGGGGTACGCAAAGTAACAGGCAGGAACACACACCTTGGCCAAGCCTGGGTATCCCCTTCAGGCTTTCAAGGCAAAAGACGGAAGAAATATATGGAAAGACGCAAAGCAGGAGTTGAAAGCATCCAGGAGATGAGTAGGGAAGGGATGAGGAAAAAGAGGCTTCAATGAAGGGAAAAGGGAGTTTTGTGAAGAAAGGAGACTGGTGATGGGTGAAAAGGGGGAGGGAGGGAATGAGGAACTAGAGAAGAAAATGGTGAGATAAGACCAAGTGCCCCCGTCAACCACTGGCTGTCAGTAAAAACCTCAGTACAGGTGGCCACCCTCCACCTTGAACCAGGCACCACCCAACCCGGCAGCCCCATAGCAGAGCCGTGGCCCTGTGTGCACACTTTCTCCCCTTTCCGCCAAGGGCAAGCTCACCTATCCAAGGCCACGGCTGTCATGGAGTAGATGCTGGCAAAGACCGAGGCGATGGGGAAGAAGTTGTGGAACTTGCAGTAGAACAGGCCGTAGTACCACTCGTTGTGGACAGCGTAGGTGAAGTTCACCACTGTGTTGAACGCCGCCATGGAGGCCTCCGCGAAGGCCAAGTTCACCAGGAAATAGTTGGTGACTGTTCTCATTCTCTTGTGGGCCAAGATGATCCACATCACCACCACGTTGCCCACCACAGAGGTCACCACGATGGCCGTGTAGGCAGCTGCCCAAAGGACAATTTGCCAGGTTGGCTGCACGAACTGGTTGGGCTCCGAGGTGTTGGTGGAGATGTTTGGGGAGAGATCTGAGTCAGCCGGGAGGACGTTATCCATCCCTTGGCTGAGTGGTTAAGCTGTCCTCTCCGTACACGCACCCACTTGGCAGCAGTGTCCTGAGGCCAGCGCCAGGGGACAGGGTCCTGCTGAACCCGGACAGAAAAGCTGCAGGCTCTTTCCTTGCAGGCAGGACACTTGGCTTTCTGAAGAGGAAGGCTTCTGATGAGCTGTCTGCTTGCCCTTGCTGGCACCGAATTCCTCCACTTTCAGGCTTCAGGAAGCATTTGAGTTCGGAAATCTGGAGGCAGCGTACCTTCTGCGTTGGGCTGGAAATGGGAAAGCAATTCTGCGGGTCACAGTTCTAGGAAGCTGGAGATCCCGCCTCTCTGCACCTGCTGCTGCTTGCAACTCGTATTCCCCCTGCATGCAGCGGGGAAGGCAACACTCTGTGCTTCGTGAGGACTTGGGGCTTAGCGGGTGCCCTGAGCTCACAGTGCGACCCATAAAAGTTCTGAGTCTACGGCTGGCATTCTGGAGCTCCGCGTGCAGCTGGACATTTCCCCCTTTGCTTTCGCTGCCGCCGCCACCATCACCACCACCACCTCCTGCAGCTTCGCAGGCTCTTCTTGGCTCGGGTCCTGCTGGGCTAGGGAGTTAGCAGAACCTCGGCAGGCTGCGCGAGGTTTTTATAGCCCGCTGCGGAGACGTCACCGGGAAGGGGCAGGACCTGGGCTGCTTATTCGCCAGTCCCCGTGCGCAGCGCCGCAGCTGCACCAGCTGTTGGCAACTGCCTCCCTCCCGGCGTCGCAGCCACCACGCCTTTTGCAGCTACCTGCTGTGGGAGTCTGCAAGCCGAGCGCCCCGCACACTCCGCCAGGGGGCGCAAGGTGTCATCGGAGTAATTGCGCCGGGGGTGGCGGTGGGAGGGGGTGTGGGGGGGTGTCTGCCGCTGGAACCTAAGGGGAAAAGGAAGGATTTGCGAAAGAGCTATAATGACCGACACTCAACTTCCAGGGAGGGTTGCCCGGAGCGCTGCGGCAGCTCTGCAGAGGCGCCTGCCTGTGGCTGCGGGAGTTGGGCAAGCGCGGGGGCCACCTGCCCGCGCCCAGCTCCCGGCCGCGCTCCAGCTCTCGCACCAGCCTGAGTGCACCGCGCCCTGGCTCTGGCGGCTCGGCAGAAGCCAGAGGGGAGGATGCCTGGCTCCCGGCTCCCGGAAAATAACTTTCCTGAGGTCCAGTTTAGAAAACACCTCCAAAACACGCAGCTCCCTTCCCCCGGCGGGGCGATTCTCCAGGGAAGCAGAGACCGGCTCTAAGCTTTGGGGACACCCTCCCCAGCCTCCTCGGCAGCGGGGCCCCTCGCTCGCTCCCCGAAAAACTCCAGCTGGGCCCGCCAGCTGAGCCCCCGCACGCAGGCAAGCGGGACTGAGCTGAGCTCCCCGCGGAGCGTGGTGAGCGCAGGAGCCACCCAGACGCAGCGTGTCGCCCAGGAGCGCGGCTCGGGGCTCTCTGCCAGCACCCACTGCGGCTCGGGCTCGGCGCCTGGGGACCTGGTGGCCTCAGCCTCCACGCCTCCGGGGCTGCAGACCACCGCGGGGACCTGGGTGGCGTGGGGAGCGGGGCAGGCCATTCTTCCCGCTCCCAGGTCTGCATAGGGACGGAAGGGCAGGTCTGCCCGCCTCTTCCCCCCTCCCCGCAGCCCCTGCCACCCTTACCACCACTCCCTGCGGGCTTCGAAGGCAGCCAGGTCTCCCAGTACAAGGCCCTTGCAAACGGCCGAGCTGGTGCTGGGCACTGGGAGGAGGTGGGAAGGGCTTGCCAGTGGGTGCGAACCGTGTTTGGCGAAGCCGAGATGCGCCGAGGTTTGGAGCGCGTCCCAGCCAGACTGGCACAGACGTGCGGTTCCGGGGGGGCCGTCTGCCTCTCGGCGGGGACTCGGCACCGCGGGGCGCGGGCACCAGGCTCGGGTGGGGGCCAGCCCGCCCTCTCTGGTTTAGGAACTAGTCCTGCCTGCTTGCGCGCGTCCCCACCGAGTGCGGACAGCACGCCCCGCGAAGCTTTTTAAAGCTGAGGAATCCAGTGCTGAGATTTATGCCGAACTAAACTCGGAGCCTCTCTCGGGGCGAGAATTCGGCTAGTTCGCTCGATTTTGTTGGGGCCTGGGATTCCAGCATTATATGAATTGCGTCTGACACTGCTCGCTCCTCCAAGAACCCCTAACCCTGCGGAGAACTGGAGGCCTTGAAGAGAAGGCGCCTTGCCCCCTCATTTAGGGGGTGAGCAAGGGGAACGCCTCCCCGCCACCCTGAGTCTTTCACAGAGAGAGGGTGCATGCACGTGTCCACCTTCAATGTTTTCCTCCCAAGTTGTATAAAGCGGCTTTTCTCTTTTATTTTTCTCCCTGTTCAGTGGAGGCAGGCTGACATTTTCTAAAGGAACATTACTCAATGTTTGGGGGGGGGGGAGGGGGAGAGTAGGGGAAGTAAAGAAAACATAAACTAAAAAAATAAAATAAAATAAGGATTTATTCACTTACCCTCCCTCTATCAGTATAGCAAGTTGATATTTTGACCCCGATGCTGTGTGATGATAGTCCCGCAAACACTTACAATCTCTGGAAAGAAAAAGAGACGACTACTCAAACGGACAGTATTACTGAGGCAGGATAAAAAGAAGTTAGGACAATTCCCTGGCAAGTGGAATGAGGAAAACTGAAACAAAATCCTTAAACAAGGCAGAGCAATTGACAACCTGCTAGTAAATTTCGAGATCTTATCTTCCCTAACCAGAGACGCTAGGAGCAAATGGTTTAAACCTGTTCTCCTCACTCAGAGAGTGAGTGACTTAAAATCATCCCGTCAGGGACAGAAATTACAGAGACCCAGTTCATGCCATTAGTACCAGCCAAGTCCCAAAATGGATGAGGTCAAGGGGACAAATAACAAAAACCCAATTATAGCCAGACAAACCCAAGATAAAAGTAAAACAGCGAAGCATCAGCAATGAAAGGGCACACCTGAAAAGCTGTTGGGTATTCTGCTGAGACCTTCCCCTGAGACTCCCCTAAAACTCCCACCTTCAGAAAACAAATAAGAATCCTTACTGCAGTGAAGAATCCAGTGCATACTCTCTTTTGAGCACACCCATGCCCCTCCTGTCCTTAGGCGCATACTTTTACTTCCTCCTGAGCTCCAAGGATCCCCATAAGACTTGCCACTAGGGGAGCAGTGGGTAACAGCAGCTTGTCCTGGGCTCACCCTCTGAACCTGTCTCTAAGGGCTCTCCTTTTGCCTCTGTAACTTGTTTCCTGAGTCCACACAGCCCAGTGTGGCTCACTTCTGTTACTCTGACTTCCATTCTTGAATCTAGGCAGCCCAGTCTAGGCTCACTCCTGTTATCTTACTTCTTCTATCCTAAACCCTTGGTTTCACTGCCCCCAGCTTTAATAAATGTACTCTCAAAATCATCTGGACTCCTGTTGTGACACCTTTCCTCCATGAAGACAAGAACCACACATTTCCGACTGGGCTGGGCCATTCTCCCCTCAGTCCCATTCTCTTTCTGGTGGCATTATGATGAGTAAAGGTTCTAGCCTCTGAATGAGAGAAGATGGGGTGAGGGCACCTAACCTTGACAATGAAGGGAACAGGGAGGAGGGCAGAAAATTATGTCTGTGGAGAAGCCTGGAGAATGTGTTACGGCTGAGGGTGAAAAGGAGAATATTCCAGATAGATGTTTTAGATGTAAAACCATGTCACTCTGCTTGACATCCCAGGGACCACCCAGCTCACACAGAAGAACGCAACATTTCTTACTGTGGCCTTCAACGGTCCACACCCTCCAGCCTGACATGGGGATGAGGCTGGCCTGGGTGGCTCTTCTTCCTGCTCCTGGTTCTCCATGGCAAGCAGCCATGTCCTAGAAATATGTATGACTTGCTAGAATTAATTTCTTACACACACGCGCGCGCACACACACACACATACACCAGGCATGTTTAGGATGGGTTCACATAAAGAAAAAAGCCTCCGTCAAACAGTAGCAGAAGGTATTCCTTGGTTTAGACACATGCGCTGAGGAGAAACCTTCTCTGGCATTGCTCCTTAGAGAAGATACATGATTTTTTCCCACCACAATTACTGTCTTTTCCCCTTATCCTTTCTACTGACCTCCCTCCTTGGCACACAACACAGGCCCACCAGTCTCAAAGGAAATCCTGATGACAGGCTTTCCTAATTTGTTCAGGCTCTTCCAAACCACATAAAAGAAATGCAAAGACACACAATACCCATACATGCAAGTGTATACAAATACAGGACTTTCACTATTGTCTGAATTTTGTTTTTCTCACTCTTACCATTGTCTGGATGCTTCAGGGTCAACAGACAGAGATTTAACTCATTCTTTTATATTCTTATGTTATGGGTACACCATTCCTTAATCATGAAAATCACTTTGCGTCCAGTTTTTGCTACTATAGACAATGCTACAATAAGAATCTTTACGTATGTCTCCACAGTCTGATGTTTTGTATATATGGGATAGATTTCAAGTGGAATTACTAGGTAATGAATTCTACTTATATTTATTTATATTTATATTTATATGCACATATATGTGTTGTATATTTCTATTTTTATTTAATGTTGCCAGTTTGCCTCCCAAAAAAGGTGTAACATGGCTACATTTCACTAGCAAGTAAATTACTCCATAATAAGTATTAAAGTTCTTTTTAGTTTTGTCAGTCTAAAATATGTAAAGTATGATAACATTTCTAATACATAGTGTTTATTTTCCTGACCACTAGAGAATTTGAACTTTTAAAGATTTTTTGTCTCTATGGATTTTCCCTTCTGTACATTGCCTACTCACAGTTCTTGTCCCTTTTCCTGTTGGGTATCTTCCAATCAATTTTTTTTTTAAATAAGTGCTCTTTGTATATTATAGGTACA
>PVJC01019988.1:19435-29752 GCA_004026665.1 Murina feae
AAGTCCCCCCCCCCCAGTTCTTTTTATAGCCTCCTATATTTTCTTGACAGCTTTTTATTCCTTTTTTTTTTTTTTTTTTTCTTTTTGGTTTTTTATTTTCCTTTGGGTGCTTTTTTTTTTATTTTTTTATTTTTTTTTTTTTTTTTTTTTTTTTTTTTTTTTGCCTTTAGGGTCTTTAATTCACCTGGAGTTCGTTATTTTATATTGTGTAAATTTTTACTTTTCTTTTTTAGTTAGCTAGTTTTCACAGCTCCATCCATTTTCCATTATCTTTGTCATAGATTAAATTTTTAAATATGTGGGATCTAATATTTATATTCTCCAGTATTTCCCACTGATCCATATATATCTCCTTACCTTTTCTAGCCCCCTTTGCAATCAGGCAGAGCCTTGTGATTAGTTCAGCCAATAAGCAGAGAGGATGTGTCACTTCCAGGCAGAACTATAGCAGTTTCTGTGTGTGTGTGTGTGTGTGTGTGTGTGTGTGTGTGTGTGTGTGTGTGTGTAAGAGAGAGAGAGAGAGAGAAAGGGAGAATTCTTTCTGTATTCTTTCCTGCTAAATCTCAAATGATGCAGCTACAAGATGCATCTCTTGGTCACCTTACTAAATCATTATGGACATACAGCATGAGCAAAAAGTAAATTTTTGTTGTGACAAGGTTTGAGGTTAGTGTGTTACCTACCGTGATACAGTTTATTTTGTCTAATACAAGAATAAAGTATTCTGATATCTGCTAAGGCAAGTTCACCCCAGTGCTCATTTCATGCCTTTCTTATCTATTTTGGGACATCACATTTAAACTTTGATTCAATTTTTAGAAAACCAAACTGCATTAGTATTCTAATTGGAACTGTCTGGAATTTAATTTTCACAAAATTGACATTTTTTATATTAAGTTTTTGTAAAATTCAAGAACATGGTGTGACTTTCCATTTCTTCAAATCTTGTCTTATGCTTTTCAAAAGATTTTATGATTTTGGTTAAAATAGATCCAGCCTTTTGATTAAATTTATTTTCATGTATTTTGTAGTTTTTGTTTCTATTTTAAGTAAAACGTGCTTCCTTTTATATCTTAGACCAAAGAAAACCCATTCACTTCTATGTATATGTATTTGTGTGTATGACTCTGTGAGTGTGTGTGTGTGTATATTTTAGCCATTTTGCTAAATTTCTTACTCATTCTAATGTTTTTTTACTTAGTTTCCTTAGTTTTCAATCACATCATTAGCATTTTCTTGTCTCATTGAATTTCCTTTACCTTCCAAGACAATATTAAATTAAAAATAATCATAGCAGGTATTTCCATATAGTTTTTGAATTTAGTTAAGATGGCTTTGGATAATATTGGATGTTAAATTTGCCAAATAATCCTTTATGTTTATTTTATTTCAACTTGAAGTTTTAATAGGAATGTCTCATAATTTTTTTATTTTAAACTGCCTTTTTAAGAATTGTTGATATGCTTGTATAATTTTTTTCACTAATTTGTTGACATAATGGATTAAGTGGATAGAATTACCAGCACTGACCCAAACATTGACTCCCTCTAGCATTCTTGGCGTAAATTCTGCTGGGTCAGATGCTGTTTTATTACTTTGATATATTGCTGGATTCAACTTGCTAATAAAGTTTTATTTAACATTTTTGTGACTACTTTCCTAAGTGAAATTGATGTACAGATTTGTTTCTGTTTCTATCTTGTTCAGGTTTTGATATTAGTGTTATGCATCAAAAATGAATTTGGAAGCATCTTATCTTTAACTATGATCAGAAATATTAGCCCTAGTCCCTGGCCTTAGCATCACCCAGCAGCCAGTTGAAAGTGCAAACTCTTGGGCCAATACTGAACTACTAAAGTAGAATCTGTTTTAATAAGACCCTAGATGACTTGCATGCATTTTAAAGTTTTAGGAGCTTAAAATCAGTCTAGTGTTTTCCAAATTTCTTAGATGAAAGAATCTCTTGAGTTGTTTATTATAAAAACATATGATCATATTCCTCTGAAAATCCTGATTTGGTAGGTTTGTGTTGGGGCTCAGTGATCTGTGTTTTTACCAGATACCCTAGGGTCAGTCTTCTCTTAAGCAAGTTTTGGAAATATGTAGGTTTTAATTCCAACATGAAACTAGTTAATTTTCTTCTAGTATTTTTTGTAATTATTACTTCTTCTCCATCAGTCCTTTTTCTTCTTTTGGGACTCCTATTGTTGACATGCTAGGACTCCATCCTCTAAATGTTTTAAAAATAACCCTTGACCCCCTTGTGGTGACTAATATTTTGAAAACAGAAATAACAGAATAGAAAATGTCAGCACACATAACACATAGAGCAAGGGTAAGTATTACTTTGTGAAACTTTTATTCTCATTACAGCTCTACGTAAACAGGTTTTTAATATAACCCTTGTGCCCCATCATGGATTGTAGTGTAAAACAAAAAGTGTTCAAAACCAGTTCTATAAGTTTCTTAAAAAGTTCCTCATGGTTTCTTTTTCTTATTTTTGCTTTGTGCTCAGATATGTTTCTTGCACTTGATCTTCCAAGCCAGCGATTATCAACCTTTTTCATCTCATGGCACACATAAATTAATTACTGAAATTCTGCCACCCACCAAAAGATATATTATTTTTTTGCTGATCTGATGAAAAATTAGTTATAATTTTGATTCATTCATACTGGACAACTATTGTTGTGTTGGCTGTTGTTATTTTTTTGTTTGACAATCTCAGGTAAAAGAGGTTAGTGCCCTCACTAAATAGGTAGATATTTCATGTTTTAAAAATTCTTGCAAGAAAAAAAATTCTTGCAGCACACCTTTTGAAAATTGCTGTCTTTTAAGCCATTTCTTTGGGCCTTTTATTTTTTATTTATTTATTTTTAAAAATATATATTTTATTGATTTTTTTTACAGAGAGGAAGGGAGAGGGATAGAGAGTTAGAAACATCAATGAGAGAGAAACATCGATCAGCTGCCTCCTGTACACCTCCCACTAGAGATGTGCCCACAACCAAGGTACATGCCCTTGACCAGAATCGAGCCTGGGACCCTTCAGTCTGCAGCCGACACTCTATCTGTTGAGCCAAACTGACTAGGGCACTTTGGGTCTTTTAATACAGATGCTGACTATTTTAGGCAAAACGTTTTTGTTTAGCTTCTAAAGATCATGTTTGCCCCTCTTTCAGCACCGGAATTTCCTTAAGGAGACTTACTGTTATTATAATTTTTTTTAAAGGGTCTCACCTATCTGTTTCAGCCTCTCTGAGCTGAGCACATTTTCTGATGATCCAGTTTCATATTTTCTGGATACCATGCACCTTTAAATAGGTTGCCATTTTCTTTAGTGGGTTTCCAGGACTAGGGCATGGGGTTCACAATATCCTAAACAGTGAGTGTTTAGGGATTCCCCAGGTCATGAATGAAGTAGATTCAATTAGAAAAGGTTTTTAATCATATTTTATGAACTCAAAGCTATTCCTCCTTTTAAAGACAATAGAACATTAAAATTTACCCCCCAAAATGACTCTTTTGGAAAATATAATCTAAACTAATAAAAACAGAATAGTAAAATTAACTGTTTCTTCGGGACGCCCAACAGTCAATCAGAACAATGGTATGCAAATTAGCCCAGCCAAGATGGCGAAGGCCCGGGGCACGCAAGGGCGGAAACCTGGCCTCCGCCCTCGCGTGCTCCAGCGGTTGGTTCTGGGCAGTGGCGGGCGGCTGCAGGGCCGAGAGGCTGTCCAGGCCCCCGGTTCTGCGGCCAGGCTGGCAATAGAGAGATGGGGCTGGGAATAGAGAGATCGCGCCAGTGGTTGGTTCTGGGCGGCCTCAGGTGGGAGCCTGCCCCTCAGATGGGGCTGGCAATAGAGCAATCGTGCCTGCGGTGGTTCCAGAGGGCGGTGAGCAGCCGCAAGGCCGGGAGCCGGGCAGCCTGGCCTGGCCCTGTGAGGCCTGGGAATAGAGCAATTGGGCCCACACAACCTCAGAGGCTCAGTGGCGAGGGCTTGAGGGGGGTACCCCCTCGGGGTCATGCCGGAGCACCCTCCACCCCTGCGCAGAGTGTCTGCCACAGGTTCAGCCACCTGGCTCCACCCTGGAAGTCTTCTTGGGGCGTGTGCAAGTGTATGCCTGGTTTCACCCCCGGTGTGTCCGCTCAGCAGCAAGGCCCCCCCAAGGGACCATGCACCAGCGTCCACCCCCTGGCCTGCCACCCAGCTCTGCACCAGGTATGTCCCCTCAGCGGTGGAGGCCCACCAGGTATGTGCAATGGTAGGCCACCTGGCTGGAAACGTCCACACCTGCACTCACCAGCCATCCCACCCCCCAGTGCACGAACCCTGAGGGGGCTGTGGCCAGCCTGAAAACAGCCCTCAGCCCCTCACCCAGGCTGGCCATGCATGGCAGCAGGTGAACATCCCCCCCCAGGGGTCCCAGACTGTGAGAGGGCACAGGCCAGGATGAGGGACCCCTTCCTCCCCTCGCCAAGTGCACAAATTTTTGTGCACTGGGCCCCTAGTTTATAATATAAAGAATAAAACTTCTGATTAAAATTTCAGGAAATAAGTGAAAATCAAAATAGAATAGTAACATACAAAGATTTAAAACATGAGAGAAAACTGCGATTCCAACTATAACTTATGCTGGCAGATTCTAAATACTTCATTGTTGGTCTTGCCTCCTTGTATTTGCTCTCCTGATCCATATAAATGGATGAATGGAATCCAAAATGTTCAAATCCTGACCCAGTCTTCTAGTTTATCCCGTGGAATTCAACATTCATTATCACTAAGGCGTTGGAAGCAAATCCTTATGGGTAAAAGTGTAAGTTGATATAATCTCTCTCTGGGGGACAATTTGAATGAGGTTTTAAAAGCCTTAAAACAATATCTATCCTTTTGATCCAGTGATTTTAGTTCTAAGTTTCTATTCTAAAGAAATAAGGGTTTTGTTTAGGATGGTTTGCTGCAATATTGTACATAATAGCAAATCATGTAAACAAATTAAATGTTCAACACATAAGTTTGGTTAAATAATTCGTGACATATCCATATGTGATCCAGCAGTTGAAATCATATTCTCAGCATTACTTTAATGATGTGGAAAAATGGTTTACAGCAGATTTTTTTAAAGCAACAAAATACCAGTGTCTATAATTTGATGTGAATTCTGTAAAGATTATTACATATATAACATACGAAAAGGCTGGAAAACGACCCATCAAAATATTCACAGTGGTAGCTTAGAGACAACTAAGTTTTTCTTTATTATTTTCCAAGTCTTCTGTGATAAATACATTTTCCTTTAATGCTAACTAAAAATAAATGTTTAAAAGGGAAACTCTAAAATTGGGAAATCAGGGATACTTCTAGAGACCTATACTATAACATCAATGTGGTTGAAGTGATTCCCTTAAACTATGAAAACTAGCTTTTCCCAGAAAATGACAAAACTATCATATTGCAAAACCCTTGATGGAGGAGGTCATTGGGAGGACATGACTGCCCGTTGACCCTCAAGTAGGACTCAGGCAATCAGAGGCTCCCTGTCCTTGGAATGTATGTTCTGCTCACTATTTTGACTCTAGGAGCTGTTTCAAGGATGTAGCCTTGAGGGGGTAATGTTTTGTTGAGACCATCTGGGCTGAATATGTGACTGACCCAGTTAAGACCTCTATGTAAACTCTTAAATGTCCGATGAGTGTGTGGAGATCCACTCGCTTTGGGCCCACTCATAACAAACCTTGTATGTGAGTTCCCTTTCTTATTGAACCTGCCACTTGCCAGTATGGAGTGGCCTGCCATTTTTTTTGTTGTTGTTGTTCTCCCCTCTCCTCCATCTACAGGGACCAGTTTTGAATTTCACTCGGGGTTCTCCTGAAGCTGTGGACCAAATGCATTTTGCCGGTGATAAATGTTTGTTCATTTGTTTTGGCTCCTGAGCATGCCTGAAGGCATGCCAACCTAAGCATCATGGCTTCTTCCTTCTCAGGGGCAGATTGTTTCATGCAGTTAGCAGCTCATGAAATTGTTGGGAACCATAAAAGAGATTGACTTATACAAAGCTAACTTAAAAAGTTTTAGTAAAACCTTCTAGTTACCAGACCTGCGGTTTTGGCCTACAGCCAAAAATAGACATCTTCTGCCCTGAAGTAACGACTGCCATTCCAGAGTCTGCTCTAACCCTGCAGATAGGCTAATTCCCATGAACCTCCTTACCCGCACCCATCTCCTAGAGTATATATTGCTCTGCTGTACAAATAAAATTTTGAGGCTTGATCAGAACCCTGTCTTGCCTCCATTCTTCGCGTCTCCTATCCTTTCATTCCCTTGCAGGAACCGTTGCAGAAGTCCCCACGTTGCATTATCACACTGGTCGGGACATGAAATGGTTCACCTTGTCAATGGAGCCAGCTCCTCAGCCTTCCCCAGTCAGAATGATTTCCCAGTCCTGAGGTTACTGAGACTCTTCTGATGGCTGGTTGTTTGGGGCTTTGCCATCGTCTCAATCTCTGCATAGGCAACTATTTAGTTATAGGGGATTGCTGTGAAACGCATTCATCTCTCAGCACTGGAGGCATCATGCAGAAGCTGGGAAGACACTGAGACCCAACAGACAGCATGGGCTCCTGCTCAGGAACAATCGTGAAAAGGCTCTACTTACTCTCCTACCCATTCTTGGCACCAGTTTTTGATGAGAGAGAATGGGGATTAGGTTCACCTGGTTCAGCTGCGGCTCCATAACATGACCTGGAAAGATATTTAATTTAAAAAATGTACCCATTTCTTTCATATCAAAGTAATTTATAATAATTTTTAAAGTTAGAAATACGGGAAAGGGGAATTGAGGGAGAATTAATCATGCTAGGTTTTTTGTTTGTTTGTTTAATATATTTTATTGATTTTTTAGAGAGGAAGGGAAAGGGGTAGAGAGTTAGAAACATCGATCTGGGTATGTGCCCACACCAAGGTACATGCCCTTGACTGGAATCGAACCCGGGACCCTTGAGTCCACAGGCTGACGCTCTATCCACTGAGCCAAACCGGTTAGGACATGCTAGGTTTTTTTTTATTATTCTTTCTTAAATGTATATGTGGCTCACATTTGTTTCAGTGTTGAATATTAGAAGCATTTGGGTTCTTTATTTAGAAGTTTGGAGATGTTTTTGTGAACAGAAATATGCAGTAGGAACTTAACTCTTGTGTAGGTCAATTAGCCTATGGTAAAATTTGGTTTTCTTTACATTGTTTTGCTTAAAGTCACAGCTTCCAAGAACCTATTGATAACACCGAGGAAGGGCTTATTGTATTTGATTTACTCACTTTAAATGACACCTTGAGTCTTCCACCTATTATTACCAAGTAGCAATCAATGAGCTTTCCTCTTAAATTAAACCATATTAACATGCTGTCCTTGTAGGTAAAAAATGCATAATTATTGGTAATTTTATTTGGTTTAATCTGATATATTTCTCTTTTCATTTCTTGCCTTCTCTCATATTTAAAGTTGCATTATTTCTACTTTGACAAAATACTGAACATTTACTCATTATTCTTCCACACATATCTTATGTTGGTCTTAGATCTATAATAATATGTATTTAATGGTCACCATCAGTCCTTTTGCTGAACTTTCTGCATTGAACTTTTATTTTTTTAAATATATTTTATTGATTTTTTACAGAGAGGAAGGGAAAATGATAGAGAGCTAGAAACATTGATGAGAGCGAAGCATCAATCAGCTGCCTCCTGCACACCCCCAACCGGGGATGTGCCTGCAACCAAGGTACATGCCCTTGACCGCAATCGAACCTGGGACCCTTGAGTCCACAGGCCGACGCTCTATCCAGTGAGCCAAGCCAGCTAGGGCTGCACTGACCTTTTAGTTCAAGAAGCTCATTTAGAGGTTCTTCAGGAAGTGCTTATGTGGACATGTTTGCATTTTTTATGAATGACTTTCTATAGGTCTCATATTTGAAGGTTAGCTTCAGCATGTGTGTGTGTGTGTGTGTGTGTGTGTGTATTCTTTTATTAAAAAAATAAATGCTGAAACTACATATGCTATTTGGCATCTATCTTAGAATTCCATGACTTTACAGACACAAAATTTTTTATGAGGTTTTCTATGCCTTTCATTTCTTCAAGGAAACCACTACTTTCAATTATGGAAGAACATTTTCAAACCTTTTACATTGTTTTAACTATTTAAGTAGTTCTGTCCCATTACTGGAAAATATTTTAGGAGAAAAGGTAATGACCATCTCTGCTATAATTGAAATGAAAATGGATATCTATATTTTTAAATAAAATTTTATTGAAGTATGGTATCTAAACAGAGAAGGGTCCACATTATAAGTGTAAAACTCCATAAATCACAGAGATTAAACATACCTGCATAAACAGAGCCCAGGAAGAGAAAATAGAGCATTACCAGAATGCCAGAGACCCCCCCGAAGCCTTTCTCAGTCTTCTCCAAAGGTAACCACTATCTTAGCTTCCAAAACCATAGATTCCATTAGCATGTTTTTGAACTTTAATTTAATGGAATTATACCTGTCTAGCTTCTTTCACCTCATATTATAATTGTGTGATTCACTTATGTTGTTTGTAATAGGAATTTATTCCTTTTCATTGCCATATAGCAGTCATTATTGAAAAAATACTAGTTTATTCATTTGTTGTTAATGAGCAGTTGATCAGTTTTCACTTTTAACAATAAGAAAAATATCACTCTTTTTAATCACATTGTTTCTGCCTAGGAATACAATTACTGGGTCATAGGGTTTTCAAAATCTCAGCTTTCTGAAATATTTACAAGCATGTCATTGTTTGTGACAAGTACATTCCACAGTAACACACCACAGTTAAGTTTTCCAGCTGCTGCACATCCTTATAATGAGTGGTATTGTTAGTCTTAATTTCTGCCATTCTGACCACTGAGGTATGCATGACGGTATCCCATTGCGGTTTTTCTTTGTATTTCACTGATGAATGAAAGAATGTGGTGGAGCATCTTTTCATGTAATTTTGTAAAGTGTTCCTTCCAGTCGTTTGCTCATTAAAAAAAAAAAAGAAGAAGAAGAAGAAGTTTCATTTTCCTTGCAGATTTGTAGGAGTTCCTTATATATTATGGGAATGGATCCTTTGTCAGTTAATGTACTAAAATCTTATGTGATTTGCCTTTGATGGTCAGAAATTCTTAATTTTAATGTATCTCAATTTATTACCCCTTTTTCTTATTTCGTCAATACTTATTGTGCATTAAGAAATCTTTGCTTATCCCAAGATCATAAAGATGTTCTCTTATCTTTTAACAACTTGGTTGTTTTAATTTTTACATCTAGATTTATAAACTACTTAGAAATGAGTGGTGTGAACTAGAGGGCTAAGATTCATTTTCATCTTTGTTGATATTCAATTATCCTAGAACAATTTACTTAAAAGGATGTTCTTTCTCTATTGTCTTCAGTGCCACTTCTGCCATAAATCAAGTATCCCTGAATGTGAAGGTCTATTTTTGGATTATTTCATTGGCCTTTTGGATATCCTTGACCCAATATCACTAAAGCTGTCTGCAATAAGCTGTTTTATACACTGAGTGGCCATATTATTATGACCTCCTGACGTTTGTAGGCAAATTAGCCATACACTGCATCGTGTGGGATATGGAAGCCAAAGGCCTGTTCGAACACCTTTGCTGTCTGCAGTTACCAAGATAAAACGTCTCCAACTCACACAGAAACACAAGGATTGGACAGTCGAGCATTGGAAAAAAGTCATGTGGTCCGATGCATCACGTTTCCAGTTGCATCATGCAGATGGCAGAGTGAGAATTTGGCAGAAACAGCATGAAAGCATGCACCCCACATGCATGAGTACAACCCTTCAAGCTGGTGGGGGCAGGGTTATGGTTTGGGGCATGTTTTCCTGCTATGATTTGGGCCCTTTAATTCATGTGGAACAACGTCTGAATAGCATAACATACCTAAGTATCATTGCTGATCAAGTTCATCCTATCATGTTGATGGCATATCCCAATGGAGATGGCTTCTTCCAACAAGACAGTGTGTCATGCCCTGGTGCTCATATTGTGCAGGAGTGGGTCAAGAACATGAGGGAGACTTTACCTTGCTTAGGTGGCCCCCACAATCACCAGATCTCAATCCAATTGAGCATTTGTGGGATGAAGTTAAAAGAGCCATCAGGCAGCTGGTTCCACAACCATCAAATCTCACAGAACTGGACAGTGCTATTCATCAGGCATGGTGTCAGATTCCTCGCATCACCTTTCAACATCTTGTGGAGTCAATGCCAAGAAGAA
>PVJC01019989.1:6446-23590 GCA_004026665.1 Murina feae
AAAGCTGCAAGAGAAAAGCAGTTAGTTACCTACAAGGGGGCACCCATACGACTGTCAGCTGATTTCTCAACAGAAACTTTGCAGGCCAGAAGGGAGTGGCAAGAAATATTCAAAGTGATGAATAGCAAGAACCTACAGCCAAAATTACTTTACCCAGCAAAGCTATCGTTCAGAATTGAGGGTTGGATAAAGAGCTTCAGAGAAAAGAAAAAGCTAAAAGAGTTCATCACCACCCAACCAGTACTATATGAAATGCTGAAAGGTATCCTTTGAGAATGAGAAAGAAGAAAAAGGAAAGTAAAAATTATGAACAACAAATATATATCAACAAGTGAATCTAAGAATCAAGTGAATAAAAAATCTGATGAGCAGAATAAACTGGTGAATAGAATAGAATCAGAGGCATAGAATAGAGTGGATGGACAATTTTGGGGGGTTAAGGGTGTTGGGGGTGCGTGAAGAGAATGGACAATAATTGTACACCTATGGATGAGGACAGATGGGGGGCAAGGACGGAGGTTGGGGTGGGAAATGGGAGGAGGGGAGCTATGGGGGAAAAAAGAGGAACAATTGTAATAATCTGAACAATAAAGATAAATTTAAAAAAAAAATAAAAAATAAAATATTAAACATGTATACAACTTATATGCCAGAGACCAATTCCAGCATGACAGCAGGGCTGCATCTGGGAATGGCTGAAGGCATTTCCCCAAACCTGAAAAGGGATTATTGCTTGGCTGCTAGAAAGCTAAAAGGCAACTTAATCTGTATGTTATTGCCTCCTAGTGGCCAAACACCTGAACAGCCATATGCTAATTTCCCCATTCAGACAATGGACTCTGTAGGAAATCCTGATCTTTTGAAGTGTATATCTCTGCCTCCGCTCAGGACAAGTAGTCTTAATGAAAAGCATGGGTTGGGTCTTGAGACCAGGAGACTTTTTAAGGCCTTAGATTTAAGACCTTAGAACTTAGTTTCCTTTATGTAACTCTTCTGACCCCCAAATGCCTTTCAAAATTATGCTTCATTTCTGGACTATTTAATCTATGCTCACCCTTCTCCAGATGCCCTGAACCCTTTTTGATGCTGGGACAAGAACCCCAGCACTTGTATAGAAGTAAAAGTAGGGGGAAAAAACAAAACACCATATTTTACCAAATCAAATAATTTGGGGGGGAAAGATTATATTATTGATAAAAACCTCAATGAGAAATATTATTTGAGCTACTTTCAAAATCACAGTTTTAAAAATAAAGTTTTCCATCTTATGAGAGTTAATTGACATATAAGATTGTGTATGTTTAAGATGTGCAATGTGTACATTTGATATATTGCAAAATGATCATTACCATGGTTGTAGTTGACACCTCCATCATGTTACATAATGTAAGGTGACCAGACATCCCATTTTTGGCGGGACAGTCCCGATTTTTAACAATTTGTCCCGCGTGCCAAAGAATTTTAAAAAAGTCCCGATTTTTGGAAAGAAGGCACACAAGCTAGCGAATGGCAGGAGAACAGGAAGGGAATAAATGGTTTTCGGCAGTCAATGGTGTCCCGCTTTACCAATGTTAAAATCTAGTTACCTTAACATAATGACTATTTCTTTCTCGTGGTGAAAATATTAAAATTTTCTCTCTTAGCAGCTTTCAAGAAAAAACTTGTATGCATGCATATAGGCCTAACCAATGGACATAGACAACAGGGTGGTGACGGCATGAGTGGGGGACATCAGTAGAGTAATGGGGGGATATGGACACATATGTAATATCTTAATTAAGAAATTTTAAAAAGAGTATATAATACATTATTACTAACTACAATCACCATGCTATACATTAGATCCTCAGAACTTATTCATCTTTTAACTTTTTTTTCTGTTTCATCATTCATAGATGGGTATTCAAGTCTGTTACCTCCACCAGTTTTGACAGAGACATATTCAGAGCCCACATGTTGTAGAAATCTTTGGTCTACAGCAAGATTTATATTTTTGCCCAAGATTTTCACTGTTGGTTTAATCTCTATTTGAGTTTTTAATTGTTAGCTAAATACTTTATTGGATTTCAGTTTTGAAAATATTCCATCCTTAGTTAGAAAATCATTATTGATGTTTAGAAAGTTCTGACAATTGCATCTGCCTGTTCCTAAGACTTTTCATAGCATGGTAGGATGTGAACATTTCCCTAACCTGATTTGTTTAAATATCATAGGAGAACGCAAAGTGTCTTTGTTTTTGTTTTGTTTTGCTTTGTTTTTGCTTTTGTTTACTGAAGCTGTTGAAGATAACACATTTACTACAATAACATATACAAAAAGCATTTTACTAAAAGTCTGACTGTCCTGTGCTTCTTGAAAGAAATGTTAAATTCTAAATGGGACAATTTTGTTGGCAATTTTAAAGGAAGAAATGAGTTCAGAATAGTTTTATTCAGAAAATTTTTAAATATGAATTGAATAAGGAAGTCCTTGACTTCATAACATAAATAATTCCTCAATAAAAGTAATACAAAAACAAAACACCTGATATTTAAAAATAACAGAGCATAATGGAACACTGATGACCGGTATGGCAATCACAAAATACAAATATTTTGGTTGATTCTGCTTTTCCCAATGCAAACAGGACATGGTAGATGACCTTGATCACTACACCAACACTTACCAAATCTACTCCAAGGAACTCAAGAACTGTCAGGAAGTGCTTGGCTCACCAGAAGTCATCAATTGGAAACAGCATTTGCAGATCCAAAGTAAGTAAGAGAAATGGGAAGTGTGCTGACTCACTGCTCTGTCCTCACAATTTCCCATATGATTCATATCTTTCTCCATACTTCAGACCCTCAGCCTGCTATCAGTATTTTATTCAGCTATAAATATAACTGTAATGGGGAAAAACACCCTCATAGCTTGCAAAAAATGGGCTTCGTATAGGAAACATAATTTTTTGATGGCCACAAATTTATTTTGCAGACATATCCAGAATCCCTTAGATTGACTGAGTGCCAGGGCAGAGCTTTCCCTAGGGCCTTCCATGCCAGGAATAAGAATGACAACTCATGCCATAAAGTACCTCCTGAGTCATTAAGGAAACCGCATGGTTATGAGCATGTCATCCAGAATCACACTCCCTAGGATGGCATTTGTCTGTTACTTTATATGTCATCTTAGCCACTTGAATTATCCTCATCAAGTCATATATAAAAACAAGGATAACAATGGTAGCTAAAGCACAAGGGTGTTGGAAAGATTAGATAACATGTGGAATAGGAATAGCTTAGCACAATACTTGGCTGTGTCAATTAACTTGGACTGCATAGCAAACCTCATAATTCTGGGAATCAACATTTGGGCTGGGCTTTGCAAGACAGTTCTGCTGGTTTCACCCAGATTTACTCATGTGGCTGCAGGATGGTAATGGATGGACTATGGGCTTGTAGCTCTAGCATGGCCTCACTCACATGCCTGAATGATAGTTCTGGCTGTCGGTACTGGCCACATTAGTGACAGCATGATAGGAGCACAAGAACTCAGCTGTCTAGCCTAATATTATCCATATGGTGTTGGTCTCAAGGGAATTAGGAGCACAAAGAAAGCCCATGGTGCAAGCCCTCTTTAGCCTCTCCCTGCATCAAATTTACTCTTTTCCATTGGCAAAAGCAAGCCATATGGCCAAGGGCAGTGCAGGAGGGTACTATTCCAGGGAAAAGATACAAAGAGACATGGGCACATTGTGGGTTATTCCTGCAACAATCTACCATACTATGAACAAAGTAAGGGCACAAGAGATGTTGGCCATTATTGTTTTTATAATGCATCTCCTGTGATTATGAAAACAATATGTTCCTGTAGCCCAGAAAACTTGGTTTCTGTCTTGGCTTTGCCATGAATGGTATGATCATAGTTGTGAATGACTCTTTGAGGACCTTCATTGCACAAATACTGACTACATGATGGCCAATCACACGTTGGCAGTACCAAGCCAGAACCTAGGTTATTGGACTATAAATGTAGACATGTACCACTCTACTGGACAGCTTCTCCATAAAATGCACTGTAATAATTGCATGTCTCCTCAAAACCTCATCTAGGTTCCCAGTCCAACCTGAATGAGGTGATACAAAATATCACAGCTAGGAAATTCTTCAAAGTCAAGCACACAGAGAGCTTTCTCTATTCGGAACTTGACAATGTAAAGAAACTAATGCCTTCTCTGTTGGATGTAAAGAACTTAGCACCTGGTGATGGCAAACCCAAGGCCATGTAAGTTTGAGAAAGTCACTGCATACTCACACCTCTCATTCCTGAAGTAGCTCCCCAACTTCTCTTTCTGCTTTCACTCCTGCCCCACTATGGTCAATATTCTTCAAAACAGCCCAAATCATCATTTTCAGAAATGTATTATAGACAATAGGGACAAGAACAGCTATAATAAGTACTCATGGACTTTACTTTTGTCTTGGAACCTCCACAGCAATCAAGAAATGCTTAAACTCTCATCCCTGGATGTTACCCATGCTGCCCTGGTGAATAAATTCTGGCATTATGGCGGCAATGAGAGGAGCCAAAGATTCATTGAGCGCTGTATCCAGACATTCCCCACATTCTGTCTGCTGGGGCCTGAGAGGAACCCTGTGTGCTGGAACCTGATGGACCAGACAGGAGAGATACGGATGGCAGGCACCCTGCCTGAGTACCGGAAGCAGGGTCTCATCTCCTATGTCATCTACATCCAGACTCAGGCTCTAAACAATCTCGGCTTCCCCATATATTCTCACACTGACAAGAATAACAAAATTATGCAGAGAATGAATTACAATCTGCATCATATCCTCTTGCCCTGTACCTGGAATCAGTGGAACTGTGTGCCTCTGTGATGCCATCCTACAAACAAGTATCAGATGGGCCCCAACATGTGGCTGGAGCCATGGGTGGGTGGGCAGAGAGAAAGAATAAATTGTACATAATTGTAATTATCAGTAAAGTAGTGGGCTCTGGGAAGGCAGTGTGAATGTTCAATATCATGGCACTCAAGTCACTGCTGGCCTCCCTTAGATGTATCAGGTTGAAGCAGCCCCAGGCACTCCACATGGTTTAGTTCCCCCATGCTTCCGGGGATCTCCATGACACTCTCATCAGCTGCATGCTGCCCAGAATGACTTCTCCTAGAACTCATGATGTATGGATCTCAAGAGCCTTGCCAGATTTTCCAGAGAGAAAGGTAATGCTAGTTTCTGAGCATTATGACTTGTTCTCTCTTTCTATGATTTTTCTCTTAATGATCAGCAAGTGGACTCTGCTCAGTAGGTCTGTAGAGATTATTCTCTCCTCTGATTGCTGCTTTCTTGATACATTAAAGGATTTTACACTAATATGTATGAAATACTAGGTCTAATATAGTGTACTTGATATGGCAGGGAGAGTTTACTTATATTAGCCTGTCCCCTTCTCACTCCCACTCCAGGGAAAATGATTCAATGTTGATTCTAACAGCAGAGCTTTCTAAATCTACCCAAACCCCAAACAATAAAGAGATTTTGTGTTTGATTTTACAAGTTGAAGTGAAGTGGTTCGTGATGGGAAGAACCTGGTTTGGGTTTATGGGGAGGGAGAAGACCCAGACCCAGGGAGGTGGCTATTTACTGAGAAGAGAGAAGGTTAGGGGAGGGCAGTACATCATGGTACCTAGTGTCTCACTTGACCTTGGCACCTTCTTTCAGGATGCCTAAATTCTATGCAGTCCAGACAATAGTCTCATGGGAAAGTCTGGTTGGTGGTGTGGAGCAATTTTTGTCCTGCTTTCATCAGAATAGTTGGGAGAGTTTCCTGCCCCAACATTTCAACAGGAACAGCACTAAACCTTGGCACTGGGACACAAAGAGAGCACTGGACTGAAGATAGTCACCTGGATTAAGAACCTGTGTGTTTTTGGTGGAATTGAGGATGAAGGACCCTCAAACAGAGAAACCAATGTGTGAGGTTTAATTTCTTGTCCATTCAAAAGAGTGGAGACTCAGTTTAGAGAAGGGATCCTCAATTTGGTACAATGGGCATTATAGAGTGGACAATTTTTTCTTATGTGGCCATCCTGTGCATTTATATAGGATACTAAGGGCCTGGTGCATGAAATTAGTGCATGGGGGTGGGGGGGCATTCCCTCAGCCTGACCTGCACCCTCTCCAATATGGAGTTCTTGGGGATTCTCACAATCCAGGACCTCTGGTTCTTGAACACTAACCTTCCTGCCTGCCCTAACCACTCTGCCTCCCTGCCTGCCTGATCCCCCTAACTGCCCTCCCCTGCCAGCCTGGTCACCCCTATTAACTTTCTTTTTTAATCCTATCCCCTTCACGCACAATTGTATTTGACTTCCTTTTTGGCTTCTTCCTCTCACACAATTTTTCTCCTTTATGTAACACTTTTCCTACTTAGTCATCATTTATAATCTTTTCTTTCCTCCTTATTTCCTACTTCTGTTCCATCATCATTCTTCCCATTTTTCTACTATCCTCCTTCCCTTCCCACATTCCTTCTTTCCTTTATCTTTACCCCTGCCCACCCTCCCCTTTTCCTTCCTTCCCACCTTAATTTTTTTCTTCACTTCCTCCCTCTGACCTGCTTTGCTCCCTCCCCCATTCCTTCCTTTTTCCCATTCTCCTTTTAAGCTCCACCAGCTCCCCCTTTATAACTTTTCTTCCCTCCCTCTTTTTCTCTCATCCTACCTTTGCCATACATTCTTCTCTACTTACTCCCACTGTTTTAATACCTATCTATCTACCTGCCTAATTATCCACTATCATTTATCTTTTTTTCTTTTCTGACTTCTACTTTTAAAATCTGTCCCCAGTACACAACTATACTTGGTTTTCATTATAGGTCCTACAGTTCACTCATACATCCTCTTTTTTTAACTCTGCTGTCCACTGACTCTTTTATAAAGTTCTTCCCTCCATCCTGTTCCACCCCTCCCCCACCTGGTTACTTCCCCCAAAACTCTCCAGGGCTGCTTCTCCCTCTGTCCCGCCCCCTGCCCTTCTCTCTGTCTCCTGGTGCTCCCCTGGGGGTTCACCTCAGCTCTGAAGGGAGACCGGGGGCCTTTCACAGGAGACCCCTGCCCCTGTGCAGAGAAAAAGGAGCCAGCGAGAGAGGGGCCCAGGAGAGGGTGTGTGTGAGAGAGAGAAAAAGGGAGCAGCCCTCTTTCCCTCATTAAAGCTTCCATGGGGAGGAGGCGTTAACCCTCAGCTCAGGGCTCAGCCCCAGCTAGGTGGCAGCTGCCCATGCAGCCCCGGCACTGCAGCTGCAAAGCAGGAGCACCTTCACCTCTGGACCATCCACCCCTCCATTCGGGACTCGCCAATGGCACAGCTTCTGTCTCCCCTGGAGCACAGTGTGGGCTCGCTTCTCCTGCCCTGTGACTGCTGCCTGGATTGCAGGGCACAGGGAAGCTTAGCCTTCGTCTGCCCCGAGATCCAGGTCACAGCCTCGGGGCCAGCTGGCTACTCCCGCCCCATGGCTGCTGCCTGGATGCTGGGGCAGAGGTCTTTAGTCTGCCCTGCTGGGCCACGGTCTGTGGCCTCCGCCATCTTGGCTGGGCTAATTTGCATACAGTCGCTCTGATTGGCTGGTGGGCATGGCTTAGGCATCTGGAAGAAACCGTCAATTTCAATATTACACTTTTATTAGAGTAGATTGCTGGGGTTCTTGTTCCAGCATTACGAAGATTTCAGCAATCTGGAGAAGGCTGGGCATAGATTAATAAAGAGTCCAGAGACGAAGCGCAATTTTGAAGGGCATTTGAGAGTCAGAGGAGCTTAGCTTAAAGGAAACTAAGATCTAAGTTCTCAGGTATAAGGTTCAAGGTCTCTAGGTCTAAGGTCTAAGTTTTCTTTGTCCCAGGGCCCCATGCTTTTTATTAACACAATTTGTCCTGAGGCAAGGCAGAGATATACAATTCCAGGGGTCAGAGTTTCTTACAGAGTCCATTGTCAGAATGGGGGAATTAGCCTACGGCTCTTCAGTTGTTTGGCCAGTAGGAGGCAATAACATGTAGATTAAGATGCCTTGTCTGGCAGCCAAGCAATAATCCCTTTTCAGGTTTGGGGAAATGCCATCAGCCATTCCCAACAGGTGACTACATGTGTGATTCAACCCTGTAGAGTCCCTAAGTTTCATTAACCTTTTGATGAAACTCTTAAAATTATGACATGCTGGAATTGGCTTCTGGCAGGATATGTAGTGGGATCCTTGCTCACTACCCACTGGATGTCAGTAACAATTCCCATTCCAGCTATGACAACTAAAAACGTCTCCAGCTCTTGATAACCTCCTCTGGTGGCAAAATCAACTTTAGTTGAGAGACACTGATTTAGGTTTTGAGGTTCTCTCACTTGAGGATACATCTGAGTTATTTAGGGGGATTGTTAATACAGATAGTGACCCTCACCCCTAGAGTTTCTGATTCAGTAGATTTGGCTTAGAGTCCCTGATTTACATTTCTAACAAGTTTCCTGATGCTGCTGGTCCAGGAGCCATAGAACTATATATGAAAATTAGTATTGCACACTTCTTAGATATATTGTTTTGCCTTAGTAGTTATAATATAAATTTTTTTAAATATATATTTATTGATTTCAGAGAGAAAGGGAGAGGGAGAGAGAAATAAAAACAGCAATGATGAGAAAGAATCATTGACCAGCTGCTTCCTGCATGCCCTCTACTGGGGATCGAGCCTGCAACCTGCTCATGTGCCCTGACCAGAATTGAACCTAGGACCCTTTAGTCCCCAGGCCAACACTCTATCCATTGAAAAGGTGACCAGATTTAAAGTGGTACACCTTGACCAGGGTGGGAGAGGAGGTTCTTTTTTTTTTCCTTTTTTTTATTATTATTACTTAAAATATTACAAAGAGTAATCGGGACTTTTTTAAAACGCGGGACGCAGGACAAATTGTTAAAAATCAGGACTGCCCTGCCAAAAGCGGGACATCTGGTCACCTTATCCATTGAACCAAACTGGCCAGGGCAATGTAAATGTTTTTTCTAATTGATATGTCATCTTTCATAAAATTATTTTTTCAGTTAAATAGACACTCAATATTTTATATTCACTGCAGCTATATATTATTAGAGGCCCAGTGCACAAAAAGTCATGCATTCAGGGGTCCATCAGCCCAGCCTATGCCCTCTTACATTCTGGGACCCTTTGGGGGATGTCCGACTTAGGCCTATTCCCCAGGGGATTGAGCCTAAGCTGTCAGTTAGACATCCCTCTGGCAGCCTGGGAGCCCTCAGTGGATGTCTGAAGGTGGCTTAGGCCAGCTTTTTTTGGCCGCTTCTGTGGAAGGCACGGCCCAGGCCCAGGCCCACGCCGCTGCCTCTCCTATCACCTCTGCGAAAGGGAGAGTGCCAGAACTTTTGTGGCTGGCCTAACAGTGCAGGCTCACTGGACCCGACCCCACCCATTGGTTGTTCTGACATATCATTCCAGAAGGTTGTTCTACAATCTGGTGTAATTAGAATATTAGCTCTTTATTATATAGGATAGTAGTTAGATAGTTACATAATTTACAACATGGTTTCCCCAATATGTTTAGTTCCTACCTCGCTCCATGCATAGTTATTACAATGCTAGAGGCCCGATGCACAAAATTTGTGCAAGCGGCTTGGCTTGGCTTCATTCACAAGGTTGTCTGGTTGATCTTTCTGCTCTTCAGTGAAATTGGCATATTAGCTCTTTATTATCTAGGATTATTGATGATTCTAGAGGCCCAGTGCACAACATTTGTGCCCTGGATGGCCTGCACTCTCTTGCACTTTGAGATCCCGCAGGGGATGACTGATTGGTCCTTATCACTGCCGCAGAGGCAGGAGGGACTCCCGCCACCGCCACTATGCTCACTGCCATGATCCAGGCTTCTGGCTGAGTGACACTCCCACCATGGGAGCACACTGACCATCAGGGGTCAGCTTCTGCAATGAGCATCTGCCCCCTGGTGGTCAGTGCATGTCATAGAGCCGGTTGTTCCACCATTCAGTCAATTTGCATTTTAGAGTTTTATTGTATAGAACTAGAGGCCTGGTGCATGGAATTCGTGCACTGTAGTTGGGGGGGTGGGAACCCTCAGCCCAGCCTGCACCTTTTCCCAGTCCAGGACCTGTCCTTCCTTACTGCCCACCAGCTTGCTGCTCCTTACCACTCAGCTCACTGATCCTTAGTGCTGCCACAGAGGCAGGAGAGGCTCCTGCCACCACCACTGTGCTTGCCAGCCGTGAGCCCTATCTTTCTGTGTAGTTGTCTGTGGGACAACGGCTTTCTTCCTTCTCATTTAGGGTGAGCATTATGTGAGGGCAGAGCACACTGTCATTGAACACAGAGGGCTGCCCAGAGTTGAGGGGAGTGGCTGGGCCCACGGAGTGAGAGGTGGACACAGAGGACAGGGACTGCGTAGGGTGTTCACCTCTCCATTCTCCATCCTTCCATCTGTGACACCTGTCACCCTTGCCAGCCTCCCCCAAAGTGAGTTCATCTCCATCCCTGAATGTAAAAGAGCACAAGGGAGCCCTAACCAGTTTGGCTCAGTGGATAGAGCATCGGCCTGCGGACTGAAGGGTCTCAGGTTTGATTCCGGTCAAGGGCATGCACCTTGGTTGTGGGCACATCCCCAGTAGGAAGTGTGCAGGAGTCAGCTGATCGATGTTTCTCTCTTGTCGATGTTTCTAACTCTCATCCCTCTCCCTTCCTCTCTGTAAAAAAATCAATAAAATATATTTTTAAAAAGGCCACAGGGGAAAGGCTCTACTCCAGTGCCGCCTGATTCCCAGCGAGAAGACCTCATCTCAGGATAGTGGCCACAGCTACAGAACATAGATCTGTTTCAAGAAAAGTTGGGAATGCAGAATTTCATGTGAGCCCTATTCCAAAAGGTGGCATAGGGCTGCAGGCCAGACATCTGCTGGACCTTAGCCACTTGATGTCCTGACAGGATGCCCTGGGTCCCCTCCCTTCCCCCTCTACTCCCCCCAAGTCACTCCTGCACATGGTACAGATCCGGCACATGGGCGCTGGTCTCTGGGGGCCAAACCGGGATGGCAGTGTAGATGCCTTCCATCTGCCGCAGCAGTGTCCTGTCTGCACACCCGTCATCCACCTAGGCCTGGCACCTGTCACTAAGGCATCCCCCGAGGAGGCCAGGCTGCCCCCCTACAGCTGCAGTAGCACTTTTGGATGTTCCAAAAGCCATAAGCAACCTCAAAGCATAGCAGAGCCTCTGCACCCCTTTCAAGGGTGACCTCCTAGAAGTCGTTGTTCCTCAGAGTGTGGTAGGTGAGCATGCCCACATCCTAGTTGAACAGCTCCTTGGCCATGTGCCTGAAGATGTGCTCCAGGCACCCCTTGGAGCTGGCACCCTTGTGGAGCCTCACATCCTCCTCCTTCATGTCTCCAAACAGAGTCATGAAGTATCATTCGAGGCGAGGTCACATTGCTCCACTGTCTGGACAATTTCACCTAAGGTTAACACACTGTAAGCACTCCAGGAACTATGCAAAGCTGTGGGAACATCTTCTCGAAGGGCCTCTAGTTTCTTGTCATAACACAGGGCCACAGTGACTTGGAACATCTTGTCTGGGGAAAGGTTCTGCTATCTGATGAAGTAATCCTTCCCCAGTGAGCCCATGATCTGCTGGGGTGACTTGGCCATGCAGAGGTGAGGGTTGATCAGGTGACACAGCTGGGGTAGGTGGAGGTCAGCATCGATAAGCCAGGGCTCTTCCTCACGGTGCTGGCAGTACCGACGCACAAATACCTTCTGACTCTCCAGAATGCTGAAGTACGAAGCTATCCTCATGTCAAAGACAGTGCACGCCAAGGCTTTTGAGGAAGCCACAGAGCCTACTGGATGCATCAGGGACACTGAGGCTGAATGTAGCAGCAAAATAAGGCAGAGGACACATGACACTGCCAGCACCTTGTGCTGTGGGCATCACATTTCTTATTAAGGTTCAGAACACAGAAGTCAGTGGCATTCTGCTGAGAAACTTAGACTCCCTCCTTTGTGGTCACATAACTGTCACACACCAGGCAGTCACTCAGAAACATGTTGGCATTGTCCAACTTATGGAATTCTCCCTTCTCTCCATTCTCCTGAGCCGGACTCTGGACATTGACTGCAGCATTCTCTTGGTCGTCGGTTTTTGTTTTTTACTACATTTCTTCTGTGTGCAGTGCTCACACTTCATCTGGAGCGGGGCAGGTGGGGGCCGGATTGAGTGACCTGGAGGAAGCACGGGGAGAGCAGTAACGGTTGGTTGCCCCTGGCACTGCTGGCAGTATCATTTCTTCCTTGTGGAGCATTTAGGGAGGGGAAGTAGCTGTAGTGCCCGAGGCCAAATTCCAGGAGGCCTCAGCACTCTCAGGATTGTACTGGCAGCACTTGTCTCTTGGTGCCTGTCCTGTCCTCTGGAGATGGAACCTGCAAGACTACTAAGGGGGCCAGTCCCCAGTGCCAGCCTGCCTCCACCACCAATTAATTGGAGTCTGAGGGACCCTGGTTCTCCCTTTTGCCATCTCCTGATCAATCAGAGCCTGAGGGCAGGGGGGGGATGAACCAGTCGTTTGATTGTCCTGGTCCTCACGGCCATGGGCTTTTTATGTATTTAGATCCCTATACTGTACTTTACATCCCCACGACTATGACTTTATTTTAGAGAAGTGTTGAGCTTATTTAGTGATACTTGGACCATGAGAAAGGGAAACTATTCCCTTTGAGAGACAATATTTCTGCACCTACTATGTACACAGATGTCTGGTGGAAAAATTCTCAGGTGGACTAAGTCAGTTCTCCATTCTGAACAAATAAAAGTTACAAAGGGATTTTGGAAGCTGGTGGGTGAAGGGAGAGGTAACAACATGGGCAAGAAAGGATTATCAGTCCAAGTAACATTAATTTAGCACCTAGTGTATAGAGATACTATGCAGACATTATTTTGTTTTTCTTTGGGGAAACAGTCTAAAGGAAGTAGCTTGTTCCTTGGATAAATATTAACCAGGAGAATAAAGTATTCTATTAAAATCAGAGAGAAAATATTCAGACCAGGTGTACTGATCATTTAACTCATGTGTATGTGTGTGTGGTGGGAGGTGGGGGGGTAATTTAAAAGATTTTATCTATAATGCTCTGACCATAAATGGGCTTTTTAATTTTTAAAATTTTATTTAATATATTTGAATATTATTTAAAGCTTAAAAATAAGCTTTTCATTCAGCAGTTCCACTTCCAAAAATTTTATCTTAAACAAATAAACATGGATATATATTTACAGAGTCTGTTCAACACAAAATTATTAACAATAGAGAAAAATAGGAGAACCAAGATGGCGGCATAAGGTATATACCTGAATGCGCAGCCTCCCACAAACATTAAAAAATACAACAATAAACCTAAACCACCATACTCCAGAACCAAGGGAGTGGAAGCTTTACAACTAGAAGAGGATGAGTGCATCAAGACAGAATAGAAGTTCTCGGCACCAAAACAGAAAGGTACGGACACGCGAAAGGGCAGCGGGGTGGCTGTGGCGGCGGTGGTGGTGGCGGTGACGGCAGTGGTGGAGGTGGCGGCGGGAAAGGGTGGAGGCAGCTTGGAAGGGTTTACAAGCTCCGGGGTCGCACTGAATGCTGTGAGGGCAGTCTGGCAACGGGGCAGAAGACAACTGTGGCGTTCTAGCAGAACTGTTTGCAGCGATCCCGGACGTGGGATTCAGGCGCGCAGATGCTAGGGCATGGAATAGTGCCACAGAGCTGGCTGAGAGGCAGCCATCACAGGTTGCTCTGCCCCAGTGACTCTAAGACCCTGCCCCAGTGACTCTGAGACCCCGCCCCATGCTGCGCGCCTGCCTGCCTGCCTGCCTGCAGCCAAATTAACAGACTGCAGCTGCGACAGAAAACACCACTCTACCAGCCAAAATGTGGAGACAAAGAAACAGATCACAAATGACAGAAATGGAGGAAAGCAAAAGACTGGATATAGAGTTTAAAACCACAGTTATAAAGCTACTCAAAAATCTTCTATGAACCTCTGAGGAACTAAGTGAGACCTTCAAGGAACTTAATGAGAATACCAAAAAAATGGCAAAGGACCAATCAGAAATTAAGCAAACACTGGCTGAAATAAAGAATAATATACAGAGATCCAACAGCAGACTAGAGGACTGCAAGAATCAAGTCAAAGTTATGAAATACCAGGAACCAAAAAACAGGCAACCAGAAAAGAAAAAAGAAAAAAGAATCCAAAAATATGAATACAGTGTAAGGAGCCTCTGGGACAACTTCAAGTGTACCAACATCAGAATTATAGGAGTGCCAGAAGAAGAGAAAGAGCAAGATATTGAAAACCTATTTGAAGAAATAATGACAGAAAACTTCCCATACCTGGTGAAAGAAATAGACTTACAAGTCCAGGAGGCACAGAGAACCCCAAACAAAAGGAATCCAAGGAGGAACACACCGAGACACATCATAATTAAAATGCCAAGAGGAAAAGACAAAGAGAGAGTCTTAAAAGCAGCAAGAGAAAAACAGTTAATCACCTACAAGGGAGTACCCATTCGACTGTCAGCTGATTTCTCAACAGAAACCATGCAGGCCAGAAGGGAGTGGCAAGAAATATTCAAAGTGATGAATAGCAAGAACCTACAACCAAGATTACTCTACCCAGCAAAGCTATCATGTAAAATTGATAGTAAGATAAAGAGCTTCACAGACAAGGAAAAACTAAAGGAGTTCATCACCACCAACCCAGGATTATTTGAAATGTTGAAGGGCATTCTTTGAGAAGAGGAAGAAGAAGAAACAGGTAAAGATAAAAACTATAAACAACAAAGGGACAACAAATACCTATCAACCAGGGAATATAACAATTAAGTCAATAGAAATATCTGATGAACAGAATAAACTGATGAATAGAATAGAAGTAAGGGCATAGAAAGAGAATGGACTGACAATTCTCAGGGGAAAAGGTGTGTGATGGGTATGGGAAGAGACTGGACAAAAATCTTACATCTATGGACGAAGACAGTGGTGGGGTTAAGGGCACAGGGTGGAGGGGGGAACCAGGTGGAGGGGAGCTATGGGGGTTTAAAAAAAAAGGAACATCTGTAATAATCTGAACAATAAAGGTTTATTTAAAAAAAAACAATAGAGAAAAATAGTTAACAACCCTAATGTCCAACAATAGGAGACTGGTTCAAAATATGTATGGTACATGTCTGCAATGAAATAATAAAATATAAGCTATATCATTTATAATGAAATATATATTCACTATCTGTAGATACTTATTAACATTCATTTTTAAACATATTTGAAGACATGGATTATGTCATTTTAAATTTAAAAACAAGTTACAAAATTGTATATATATCATACCTTATTTTTATAAAAAATAAAATCTTATCTAATAAAAGAGTAATATTGAAATTGACTGTTTCTTTGGGACACTTAAGCCATGCCCACCAGCCAATCAGAGCGGCTGTATGCAAATTAACCCAGCCAAGATGGAGGCCGACAGTCATGGAGCTAGAGTAAACAGGAGGCTTCCGTTGCACCAGGAGTAAACTGTCTGCCTAGGCTGGCTGGGCCTCTCTCTGCTCAAGGCAACATAGTTGCAATTATAGAAGCCACGGAGCTGACACAGACAGGAGGCTTCCTTACCTGCCTAGGCCTCGGCTTAAAGCAACTGTTTCAATTATAGAAGATAAACAAACCCCAGAAACCTGCTTCCAGCCAGGCTTGCTGGGACATTGGGTCAATGGGAGCTGTGGGTGAGTGAGGACCAGGGATGATGAACAGGCCGAGTGCAGGCCAGAGCAATGCTGGGGGCAGCTATCTATAGGTGTAAACAGCATTGCCAGCCAGTGACAGAAAGCAGAGCCTGACTCATATCTGTAAGCAGCATGAGGCCTTGGTTGTTGGTGTATTTACCCATGGGTGCACACTCCCTCTTTTGTGTGCATGTATCAGTGGAAACTAATGATGAGCCTCAGGACTGTGGCACGTGGGTATACAACTGAAGGGGTGAGACCTGAACACAGGCACACTGTTGAGTATCTTCCAAGGGTGTCTAGGCTGGTGTCTTACACTCATGTAAGCCTGAAAGCCTGAAAACGGCCCTCAGCCCCGCACCCAGGCTGGCCAGGTACCCCAGTAGGGACTCAAAACCTGAAGGGACTGTGGGCAGTCTGAAAACATCCCTCAGACCCTCACCCAGGCTGGCCACACCCCAATGGGGTGGGGAGCCACACTGGGGGGCTTGGCCAGCCTGCAAACAGCCATCAGCCCCTCACCCAGGCTGGCCAGGCATGCCAGCAGGTGGACATCCCCTGAGGGGTCCCAGATTGCGCGAGGGCACAGGCTGGGCTAAGGGACACCCCGAGTGCACAAATTTTTGTGCACCGGGCCCCTAGTAATGTATAAAAACAAATGGATACATAGTCTCAAGTTAATATGTATCCATATTAACTGGATAGTGGAATTTTTCTTTTCTTTATAAAATAGTTTTTAATATTTTATTTCCACTTCTAAATTTTACTTTCTATATTCTTAAATTCTCATGTATATTATATATTGAACTAGAGGCCTGGTGCACAAAATTCATACATGGAGAGGGGGTGGGTGGGTGGTGGTAGTGGTGTCCCTCAGACCAACCTACACCCTTTCCAATTTGGAACCCCTTGAGGGATGTCCAACTGCCCATTTAGGCCCAATATCACCGTGGGACATCCCTTTCACAATCCAGGACTGCTGGCTCCCAACCTCTCACCTGCTGATTGCCCCAACCACTCCCCTGCCAGCCTGATCAATGCCTAACTGCTCCTGTGCTGGCCTGATTGCCCCTAACTGTCAGGATGGTCCCCCCTGCAATTGTCCTCCCCTGCAGACTTGGGTCCCCCCACCCCAACTGTCCTCCCCTGCAGGCCTGGGTCCTGCCCAACTGCCATCCTCTGCCAGCCTGGTCACCCCCAACTGTCCACTCCAGCCAGCCTGGTCCCCCCCAACTGCCCTCCCCTTCAAGCCTGGGTCCTCCCCCAACTGCTCTCCCCTGCAGGCCTGGGTCCCTCACAACTGCTTTCTCCTGCAGGCCTGGGTC
>PVJC01019990.1:0-29633 GCA_004026665.1 Murina feae
GCCCTGATTCCCCATTTTTCAGATACATTAAAGGCAAACCAGTTTAACATGACTCCCCCCCTTCAAATACACAGATACACACAGACGCATGCACACCCTGTCTTCGGGATTTCATAACTGACAAGCCAATAGCTGAATGTACAGATGTCTAGCAGGGCTATGCAGTGATGGGTACAGGTAAAGAGAGAAATGGAGGGGGAAGAAAAAACATCACAAAGACGTGTATTCCTGAGATCAAAACTTCCCAGTCTCCAGGTGAAGTTATAAAGGCAGGATCCAAATGCCTGTCAGCTGTAATACATGTAACACCCCAACTATGCAGGCTGGGAAACAGTGCCAGACTAGCCCCTGCAGGAAGCCATGGTCAGCCAGAGCACATCCAACCACACCAGCAACCCTGAGGTCTCCCAGGAAGAGAATCTGAATTTTCACACCAATGAAATATCATGGAAGTTAGCTGAGTGAGAGAGGCTTACAAAAATCTGGATCTTGTGGTTGTAAGGAGGAAGTGCCATAGTAGGAGGTAGATTTTTTTAAAAAATCAAGAACTGTGACTTCTCAGTGGATGCCAGCATGGAGGACGGTCCACACCCCAGGTCCAAATATATCAATGTCCAAGTTACTGATACAACAGATACAAATGATACAAATGCTGGGAATCAGACCCCTCCCTGATGCAGCTTTTATACTCCAGCACTAATCCCATGAAGGAGGGGAAAGGAAATTCTGGACTGATAGACTATACCAATAAATGGACATGATTTTCGTGGGGTTGTGTGTGTGTGTGTGTTTGCCACAGACAAAACAGAGGTACAGAATAGATAATAAAGTTATTACAGATAAAGTTGCAAGAAGTACCACTAAGTACATGAAATTTGCAGTCCCTAAATAAGAAATTAACTTCTTTAAAAAATAAACATGTATTTCTCTGAATTTTAAATCAAAAGCATCCCATTTCAAAGGTGAAAGATTCTTACAAGGAACAATAATTTTTTAAAATCCTCTTGTAAAGCATATTATTTCCACATTCCTTGACCCAAAATCATAATTTCTTAATGTTTGAGAAAACATCCAGATTTCTAATCGACTTTTTTTCGATACACCAAGCTTTAGGCAGTACCTCCTATGAGATCTCTAAGACGCATGACACTTGTTCTGGCTTTTCAGGCTTTCCATAAGAACAGTGTTCTAGTGTTGAGGTCTGAAGGCAGGGAGGAGATACTTGCCACCCCAGCATTACAACACACCTCCCTCCGCCTTACAAGATTCGTTTAAAAACCCCGTAAGTGGAGATGGAGGTTTGGGGAAATATAACTCATCCATAGATAATATAATACAAAATATGACAGTGAAACGTAAGTCACAGTTCCTACTTTTTCCTGCCAAAGTATAAACTTTATAGATATTTTTATCAAGAGAAAACAAAAATTGGAGTCAACCCATGATTGCCATCTTGTGGAGAGATCCGTCACTATCATGCCAGAATTTTGTCCCTCAGGTGCTGGAATTAAAATGCCTCCTGGGCACTCCTCCCATTGTTCAATCATCCTTGTGGCCATTAAGCCCTTCCTCACAGCTGACCAAACCCCCCGCATTGCCCCCTACAGACACCCGAACTGCCGCCAGGTACTGAGCGGTAATGTTTTACAGAGTCTACTCCTTAAATCGTGCCTGTGACCACCTTCCCAGGTCAGTGAGTGCGACGCTAGTTTACATTTCCACCAAATTCCTGTGTTCCAGCCCTTTTAAAGCTTGGTCTGAGCTTTGTGGGCTTTGGTAACGTCTACTCTGTTGACTCACTCCGTCCGCAGGTTTTCTGTCCCTGGGGAGCACCAGGAGGCTTTCCGCTGGGCAGCTCCGGGTCTGGGGGTCCAGCTTCAGCCCCCCTGAAGGAACACGCAGCGAGACCTAGCGGACCTTTGTGCTTCCCCTCGTGCGGCCAGTTGCCAGGGCAACAAACCGCAACGTGGGCCTCCCAGAATCACACGCACTGCGTGGGGGGCGCATGAGCACACAATTAAAGCCACCACATTAATCCACCATCAATGTATTATAAAATAATTTTCAGACGTTTAAAATATTGGAACATATCTGATCACCCTTTTTGATCACCACCTTCTATCAATATTGACTTTCTGTTGTAGGACTCGTGAAAGGGACTCCTTTTCCTCCACTAGTGGTCAGCCAGAAAGTCAAACACGACCGTTTCTCACCACTTCTACTCCCCAGAACTAAGTCCAAGCCAACATCATCTCTTTCTTGGATTTTTGCAGTAACCTTTCAGCTGATATTCCTGGTTCTACTCTTGCCTCCCTGTGGACTAATCTCAACTCGTGCCGGAATGGCCCAGCCGGCGCACTCCCTCCCTGACTCAAAACCTTCTCGAGACTCCGCCAAACACTGAAGTCTTTGCCATGGCCTCCAAGCTTTCAGAAAATGGCCCCTTTTCTTTTTACTTCAGCCTCCTACACTTTCCTGGGTTCACTCTGCCCCAGCTGTACTGGCCTCACTGCTACTCCTCACAAAATCAAACCTGCTCCCGCCTCAGGGCATTTGCTCTAACTGTTCCCTCTGTATGGAAGGCTCTCGCCTCAGCCCTTCCCTCTCCCCCACCCCATCCCCCACATTCCCCTATACCTTCATGACTCACTCCCTCATAACTTTCAGGTCTTTTTTAAAAGTAACCTTTCTCAATGAGGCCCCCGCTGGAAATCCTACATAAAAATTCCATTTCTTCCCCAATTTAATATCTTCCTCTCTTATTTTTTACTCCTTAGCATTCATAAGCCACTAATAAGTATTTTTAATTTTCTTCTGTGCTAGTTTTCTATTGCCATTGTGACAAATCACCACATACGTAGCTTAAAACAACATAAGTTTATCAACTCACGGTTCTGTAGATCAGCCCAGTGGGCTTGGCCAGCTTCTTTGCTGTCGGTTTCCTGTGTCTGAAATCAAGGTCCTGGCAGGCTCAGCTCCTATGACTGAAATCAAGGTCCTGGCTGGCTCAGCTCCTAGCATAAGATTCTAGGAAGACTTCAGTTTCAAATGAATTCAAGTTTTTGGCAGCATTCAGTTCTAAGTGGGTGCAGAAATGAAAAACCCCCATTTTGGTGGGGGACAGTCAGTGGGCAGTTTTTCTCAGTTTCTAAGGGCTGCCTGCATTCCTTGGCTCATGGCCCCCTCACTTTACATTCAAAGCCATCAGCGGAAGATCTATAGTCCTCCTCAGGCTTTAAATCTCTTTAACTACCCCTCCAGCCTCATCACTTCTGCTGTCTTCTTCCACCATATCTCTTTGAGTCCCGCTGAAGAAAATGTTCTGCTTTGGAAGATTTAAGTGATTGGACTGGACCCACCTGGATAATCCAGCATACTATCCCTATTTGAAGATCCTTACCCTTAATTTAAGGTGACCAAACATCCTGCTTTTGGCAGGACAGTCCCAATTTTTAACAATTTGTCCCGCGTCCCACGGCGTTTTAAAAAAGTCCCGATTTTTGGAAAGAATGCACGCAAGCTAGAGAATGGTTTTCGGTGGTCAATGGTGTCCCTCTTTACCAATGTTAAAATCTGGTTACCTTACCTTAATTACATTAGCAAAATCCTATCACAGAAAAATTTATAGTGTTTGCTTGAATAACCACGAGATGGGAATTCTGGGGACCATCTTTAGAACTCTCCCTACCATGTTGTCAGAATTCCCCAACAGAATATCAATTCCAGAAGCATAGAAATTTATAGTTTTGTGCAGTGTTGTATCGCCAGCATCAAAAAAGAGTGCATAGGACAAAGTAGACAAGCAACAAGTAAATGTTGAACAAATGCATCTGGGTTCTTTAAAAGAAGATCTGAACTCTGCAGAGTGATGCATGGAAAACTTTCAAAGTGCATGCATCACACATTTTTTTTTTTTTCTGAGAAGTGGGTACATACTTTTCATCAAATTTTCAAAATGGCTATACCTCCCAGTTTGCCTGGGATAATCCTTGCTTGTGCCTCTTCTCTCAGAATAATTATTCATTGGACTCCATGTACCCTCTCAAAGTGTTCAGATTTGCATGATCAGTTTTATGATTGTCCTAGATTCTGAAAGATGTACACTGTCCAACAAATGTGTAAACTCCTCCAATCTCTTCAAGCTTCTCTGCAGGACTGTATTTAAACCTACACAGATAGAAATACATCTCTTTCGCCTCATAGAATATTCATCCGCTCCCTTGAAACCACATGTGAAGAATATTTACAATTAAGACAACGACTAAGAAGTAGATCCTGCCAATTAACTATCTCACCAAAATACCATGCTGCCTCAAAGTATAAATATGAGAAATGCCTGTGGATATGAAAACAGCTATGTGACACAGATTTTTGCCATAATGTCTTAGATGTAATACTGTGTCTCATCTGTTCAGTGAGATAACAGAACATTTTGTGCACCCTAATATTTCTTAGAAAATATCTGTACTATAAGAACTCATGGTTTAAAAGATATTTATAATAATATTTCAATCATTTTAGCTGTGTTTATGCCTTGCATATAATATGACTGATAAGACAAATTTCTAGTATTTAATAACCATAATTTAAAGTTGAGTATATAAAGCTGAGTAAATATTTCAGTTGTCACAAAGCCTTTTTTTTTTACTTGTGAACTGGAGAGATTAACTTGATTAGGAAATCTAACAGGTTTTTTTTTGCTAGTTTTTCTTGTCTTCATTTTCTATCTTTTATTAAAATTTTGGGTTTCATTCATTTTTTTTAGGGAGATTTGATTATGGCCTCACTGCCTTATCACCAAATTTAAGGGCAAAATATGGCCTCTGTTGAGAAAATTGAATGTCTAAATGATTAAGGAGTTAAGGGACTTCCCATATGACCACCCCCACCCCAAATAGCTTTTAGATACTTTTGTAAACTTCTATTAAATGCAAATAGTTTCTAAGCAGCTACTCAAATAAAAAAAATCTGTTTGTATTATGTTTTCTCTGTAAAGATTGTATCTGCTGAGATTATAGCAAGATACCTCATCAAGAATTCAACATGAAATAAACATTTCCCTCATGTCAAGCACATTATTCCTTCAAGATGCTTTTTCCTCTTGGTCCTATTGTCCCTCTGACATGGTCGTCTTTGCCAGTCTGTGCCCACAGACTCCTTTACCCTTCATGACCAGAAACAATCTATGACCTCAGATAAGCAAACGCCCTTTTTCAGTGTTCTAAGGACACATCCCTAAATGCCTCTACCTATAACTAGCCAGTCGCTGGGATTGGGAAGACAAGCCATTTTTTGAAGAGAAGAAACAAAAAACAAAAAAAAACTCTGCACAGTGTGAAGCTCAAGATGTAGGGTTCTGAACAGGTTAAGTCCATTTGTGATCAAGATAGCTTTGCAATCCTCTGATAGGCAGCAGGTAGTACTGAAAAAAAATTAGAGATAAAACTGGCAGGTTTAGGAAGTTTTAGGCAATAAAGAGCATCCACGGGGGAGGAATGCATATGTGAAAGACAGAGGTATCTCTGGCCTGAGCAATTAAAGCAATTATAAGGTAAATCAAAAGCAGCCCTGACCTCAGCAGCTTGGGGATGCCAAAATGCTTATCCTACTTGTACAAAGGAGAGAAAAAGGCCAAAGGAGAAGGGGGTGCAGGAAGCTGCCCATCGACTTCACTAGCAGAGAAGTGCAAACAAGGATCCCGGAACGCTGGTGAACCTTGAACCCATGGCAAGGGCCAGAGTTGTGCACTGTCTAGTCCTGACAATGGGGGCTCAAGCTATTTCCTGATCTAATAGTCTCAGATTAAATCCCTCTAATATTTACTGACCTTTAAGATAGCCTGTCTGTTACCGAAACTACCTAGGAGCTAGATGTGTATCCATTATTGAATGAAAGGCTGGCGAGGCCTGGGCACCAGTGGAAGTCCTTCCCCTTGATTTGGGCTTGCCTGCCTGGCCCCCCAATGTTTCCAAATTATCTCTTGTCTCATCTCTTTCATTTGTGTGCACCCCCTCTTCCTGAACCAGGTGGGACATGGGGGAACATATACAATGAGGGAGGAAGACATACAGAGGATAAAGAAGTCACAGGATAACGGAAAGAAGGAAAGATATTTTCATGGAGAATCGAGAAATGCTGCAAGATAAGGGGAGAGAAAGAGGCTTCACCACATGGGCTTTGGCCTTTGAAGCTGATACTGTGTGACAGAATAACCAAAGAGGAGAGCATGGGGGCCCTAAATTAATGAAAGGTCCAATTAGAAAGGGTCAGGTTCAAACAAAGAACTGCAGCATATGGAAACCAGAGAAAAAGGGACACAAGGTAGGATTTTTTTTATTTTTCCCATTAGAAAGAAAAAGAGCAGTCTTTTCCCATTTGGGGGCCCCTCCCTGGGGGGTCCCCCTTGGAGACACCTCTGCCCAGATAGGGTTTGTATCTGCTTCCAATAAACTTCTACGTGTTTTTATTAAAGAAGCCTTTAGTCCGCAAGTTTATTCTTCGTAGGACAAGAACCCACGGAAAGAAAAGTCTGTAGCCCGAACCCTACGTGTCAGTCCCAGGTCTAGAGGTCTCTGAAGGTGACCTGAAGCAGCTCTAAAGCACAAAGACACTGACAGAGAATAATTCAGAAGGTTTTCGTCTGTGCCTCAATTCACCTTCTTCAAAAGCAACTGCTGAAGGAATAATAGCATCATGTGCAGAGGCAAAATGCTGTCCGTTTGGTAAACTGTGGGCGGTGTCTCTGCTCCAAGATGAATTACTAACCAATAAGCTCATCACGAATGCATAAGCCAAACCTGGCCCGATGCAATGGTTCTTTTCTCTCCTTTTATCTTCCCCATGCCAGCCATTTCTTTTTTTAAATTGATAGGAAAATACACATAAGTTTTACCATTTTAACCATTTTAAGTGTACAGTTATATAGCATTAAGTACATTCACATTATTGTGCTATCATCACCACCATCCATCCACAGAACTCTTTTCATTTGCAAAACTAAAACTCTGTGTTTCCCATTCCACTCACTCACTCATCGCTACTTCTTAAATTAACTTGTTTATTAAAAACCTCAGTTTCTAAAATTGGGGGGATAAGAACATCTCTAGTATGTATATCACTTGCTATTGAAAGTGGCCTTTTAAAATAAGCTTAATATACCGCAATCTATTGCCACATTAAACAGGACTATTTTATTTGGCTATGACAGAACTCCAAATTCAAATTTTTAGAAGGTAAATACAAAGAAAAAAAGAAAATTATGCCAACTGTTTCATGTGGAGAGGGCAGAAATAGACCTGAGACTTAAAAACAAGAATTTAAATACCTTTAAGACAATGTAAGAAATTATTTGCCATTTCTAGTTTCTACTTCTCTCCATGTATTATCTATTTCCACTTTCTACTTCTCTCCCTGTGTTGCCTAAATTTCCTCTATTCTACTGGATGTCGCAGAGGGGTGGGGTAATATTGCTCTCCAGAAGACACCTGGCATGTCAGGAAACATTTTTGGTTGCCACAACTGGAAAGTGCTAATGGGATCTGATTGTTTGGTGTGAAGGAAGCTGTTAAACATCCTGTGATACACAGGACAGTCTCCACAACAAAAACTTTTCTGGCCCCAATTATACATAGAACCAAAGTTGAGAAAACTCCATATCTAATTCTTTCATATATTCAGTAACATAAAGTTTCCAAGCCACTCACCTGGTGGACTCACCATCAAAGAAGGACCAAAATGTCTCCTAAGTGTCAGTTTTTAAAACTCTGGGACTGGAAGGCTGGGGAGGGTTGGGGGGGAGTTAAGAGATCAACTGAAAGACTTGCATGTATGCACAGGAGCATAATCAATGGACACAAGAAACTGGGGGGCAGGGAGGAGGGGGAAAGGGCAAGGGGAAAAATGGAGACCTATCTATCACTTGTTGTAATACTTTAAGCAATAATAATAATTTTAAAAAAAACACCCTGGGAGAAGGACTCTAATTAGGCTTAAATTTGAGTCAATTGCCAATGGCCTACAGCCAGGAAGGGAGGGGTCCCAGGGAGTTAGGACCCAGGATGACCTCTCAAAACCCCTTGCCTTATTTGGGGGAAACTGGAGCAAATTGGTAGACATTCCAAATAGTGTGTACCACAGACAGAATGTCCTTGGTGGGACTGTACTTTCGTAAAAGGTCTTAGTGTTGGCTCTTGCTACAGCAAATTTTCTAAGATGGAAAAATTTATAACTAGAGTAGTTACTGTACTAAGGTGCTTTTTTTGAAGTGTTTAATATCTAGTTTTAAGTAGAAATAATTCATCTAAAACATAAATTAATTCAAGTACAGAGATATGCAAAATAGAGGGGAAAGCATAGATATTTATAAGGTTCACTTTTGAAATTGGCAAAAATAATGAATCTTTATGTCTGCAGTGATACGTTTGGACTCCTCTCCCCTTAGTAGCTCCATCTTCTGTTAGATTGCTTGCAGATCCACAGAAATTAGATGTCAGTGTAAATTATGGTGCAGGCCAACTTACTAGCTAAGGCTATGAAGGGTAGCCGCATAAAAACAAGGTGTTATTGAATGTAATTGCTTCTAATCTCAAAATTCTTAAGTGACAAAATTGAGGCTGATGTGGTATTTGTATCACGTAGTCCCTTTCATTGACAATGACTCACTTGAGGACATTTTTTTTCTGAGTGGTTTTATTTATTTTTTCTTCCTGATTCTTAAGTTCCAGAACAGGAAAGTCAGCAACTTATAACTTGGATGGATCGGAGAAGCAAATGACACTATGTGATTGTATATAGAGAAAGTGGAGATCTCCCAACTTCTTCCACTGTCTGGCTCATGGCCCCATAAAGATTACAGTGAGAAAATGAATCTGTGTAAAGAGCATTTGGAGATAATACTTTGTAAGAAGTTAGCATTTTCTTGAACCTTGCTAAATTAGGAAGAAAGCGCCACTTGCAAACGTTTTCATTCTAGTCTATTTTAATAAGAAGAAAGATAAAAAAGCATGACCCATAGGGCCTGGAGGAAAGAGATGCATGGTTCTGTCTGCTCATTTAAATACTTAACAAGCCATGGGGAAAAAAGAAGACATCCCATACTACTGCCCATAACATATGTCAGTAAGTCATAAAAATAAATCATACCGTGAACATGCTTGTGAACATGCTCAGCCTCCTGTGAGACATCAGCACTTGTTCTTGAGCCAAAAAATGCATACAGTCCAACTGTCTAATATTTGTTTGTCCTCTGCCATGAGAAACAGCTTCCAGAAAACAGAGAGATAATCAGTTCATTCTTACCATGCCTTTATGGTGTTAACTATTCTCTCTAAGTAATAATTTTGTTATCTTATAGAACTCCTTTGAAGTAAAGGATGATATTTCAGTAATATTTTTTAATTTTAGCAAACCTATAACTTCTGAAGGAAAAGATAAGAAGTGGCCTTAATACTTGATATGGATCAAATGATCAATATAGCCTATAGCTGAAGATCTCTACAAATCTAACATCAAGTATTCATTAGGGCATTTGCTGGACATAAAAAAAGTAATGAATGACTTTTTCTTTTCTGCTCTATCATACTTAGATTTGACTAAAACTGCAAAGCAATGTGTTTCCAAAATATTTCCAGAAATCTAACTGCCTATTTGGGGCAGTATTTGTTTCTATTGGAAGGTAATGTCGAAGGTAGAAAACGAGTCCTATGAAGAAATTGGAAACTTCAAAGCAGTCGTTTTGCTCTTGATTCTGGAGCCCAGCTGCAAGGAATTGTGTGCCAGTTCCCACCCAAAATATGAGCAGTGTTAGGTCATCAATGTTGCACACTCCATTTGATCTCACACTTCACCAGTCTGAGGAGCGGTACAGATAAGAGGGGCAAAACAGAGGCAAGCAGGAGTAAAATCGAAAGATTAACCAAAGAATTTGTATGCATGTATGCATAACCCATAATTTGGTGAAGGCCTGAGGCAGGGGGCGGGTGAGGGTTAGAGGGGTCAATGGGAAAAAATGGGGACATATGTAATACTTTCAACAACAAAGATAACTTTTAAAAGGAAAAGAAAAAACGATTGATTTTATGCTTTAAAAAACCCACACAATATAGCTTGGCTCTAGGCGTCATCCATTCCTGCCTGACATGTAGCTCCCTAACCACCACCCCACTCTACCAGTGATTCCTGGCATTCCTAAGGAACGGTCCCATTTGTTAGAAATGAGCCTTCCTGACCACTGAGGGGACATCTGACTTCTCCTCCTTCCCTGCTTCCACTGCTTCAGGAGTATGTGTCTAAGGTCTATGTAGCCTCGTCTGATGTCTGACATTTCCGACACAGAGGGCGCTCCACAGCATCCAAGCCCCACAGGCACTAAGCCAACAGGGAGGGAATCTCTGAGGCACCACTTTGCCCCAAGACTTGTCTCCACAGCCACTGCATCATGCAACTCCTGTTGACAATGAGGGCTGTGACTGCTGTGCATGGGTGATGCTGTGCATGGGTGATGCTGCGCATGGGTGATGCTGCGCATGGGTGATGCTGCGCAAGTTCCAAAGGTTCCAACAGCATCCCTCACAGATGGCAGTGCCTCCAGGGCTTGTTCTGCTGGGCCTGGAAACTGGCTGCTACAGTGACCTGGCCTTGCCCTTATGGGGACTGCGTCACTTCTGGGAGGTGGGATCATTGATAAGCTGCAGCTGTGTGTGATCTCTAGCGTGTCTGCATGCACAGAACCATGCCAAGTCTGCCCACGCGTGTAATCATGTCCTCTCCCCATGTGTGGTGCTATGTTGTGGCCACATTGAAACAGAATTGTTTTATGCTTCCGATATTTTAGTTGCTACAAAGTGGTAACGGAAGGCATGCAGCTGACTGACTTCACATTACCCTCACCACCAAGCCCTGAGCATTATTTTAGAGCAAACTTTGAGGCAATGACTATTGAGAAATAGTTTTTTTCTCATCAAGGTCCAAGGTCCCCAATCCCCAATGCAAGTTAGCTCCTAGTGGTTCCTGTGCCAAAGTACCATGTGTGTGACCATGTGGGAAATGTAGCTTAGGCCTCATCTGCCAGAAGTGAAAGCAAATGCCCCCTGTTCCAACTTAAATTCAATATTTAAAATAAAAAATAAAAACATATTCCCATTACTGTACATGTACAGAAAAATACTAACAAATAGTGAAAGGTTCATGAAAAACCAACTTAAAAATAAACCAACTAGACAAAAAAAAAATCTGAAGAACAAAGTCTTAAGGGGAAGAATGGAATTTTGGGCTCATTGAAACCATGTGTGTTTAAATAAATAATTTCATTCTCTCTCTCTCTCTCTCTCTCTCTCTCTCTCTCTCTCTCTCTCTCACACACACACACACACACACACACACACACACACACACACACACACACTTGGCTACATTCACCCAATACCCGACACCATTTCTAAGCATACCTGGTGTTTATTTTCTTATTTTTCATTTTTCACTCAAGCCTTTCTTTTCTGTATATCCAGTGATAAGAATACCCAGCAATGGCTTCCCCCATTGCCCACCCTCTTCCTTGTCCCAGCTAAATAACACCTTTCTCATCATTGGTCTCCTTATAAGGGAGAGACACCTTGTCAAACTATTAGGAAATATGATATAAAATGCTTCAAAGTAATTTTAAAAGCCACAAAATAAGCACAAGAAACACATTAAAATTTTAAACACCAAAGAATTCCACAGAATCACTATTTGACATCTTTTGGGGAGGAGGAGGCATGGCAATGTGAAAATTCTCCTGCTTCAAGGATCACTGAAGATAAATAATTGTTTCAAAGGACACATGTCAATGGGATGTATTGATTGCACTTATTTCTTTGGACTAGCTGCTTTTTCCCATGGTATATATGCAGAATTCATCGTAAGAGGTTGTGCACACCTCCACTTTCTCTCTCTAAAAGTGCCTGCCTCCCTTTTAGCCCTTAAATCGGGAATGCATTTTGCTACACAGAACGGCTCACGCATAACTAGAAGACTGAGTGTTCAGTGACCTGAGCTGGGTGCCCTCCTTCTGCAAAGTATAATACAGTTTCTTCAAACTGATAATTGTCACCAGAAGGCATTCATATCAAAACCTTAATCTTGCTGCAAAATTCTCAGTAAAAGCCTGTAATTTGTGCAGCCTGATGTATCTGACTGTCAGGACAGATATATTAGCTGTACCTGCTCCGGACACAGAGGACATCCACCTATTCTGCTGTTTTTGTCTCTTGCTTTAATGATTAGAACTATTTTCATCATCTCCTTCCACTCTGCTTCTAACATCCTACTGCTGTCATTTATCTAAAACATGACCCCTAACAAGGAAACACAGTTCATGCTGAATTTCAGTTTCCTTTGGGATTTTCGCCAACAAAACTAAGTCTTTCTCTTTTCTTTCTCCTCTCATTTAAAAAAAAAAAAATCTCATCACCTTAGTTAGCTTACATTTTCCAACAGAGCTCAGTGACTACAGTTATAAAATGATACCAAAAGATAAACAGGCAGACAAAGCAATTCCAGGCAGTCCTGGTGGCAGAGGGCCCAAACTCTGTGCCTATTTAATTCCAATGGGAGCAATGGCTCCACTACGGAAATTCAACAAGTTTGTGGGGTCAAACCCAGTCCCAATTACCAATCAATCAGTAAACTAACATTTTTCATGGAGCAATTTAGTGTCTGCAATGGACCTTTGCCAGAGGCCCAGCTAAAAACAACAAACCTGAAAGCAGTCCCAATCTTAGTTTAGCCATCACTAGTGGACATGTGGCTTCGAAAAGGTGAGGAGGGAAGAAGAGTGGCAAGGAAAGGAAGAAAAATTGTCATGGAACCAGCGTGTGTACACTGCCTAAAAGAAAGCAGATTCTCTGAGACAGGTCTGAAAATAAAATTAAACCATAAAAATCAAATCAATATTTTAAAAAGAATCAACCTGAGTTACTTCTTTTTTTAAAAGTTTAATTCAGTGTAAAAGCTACCATTCCATTATCACAAACATACTCTAGTGTGTTTTTCTTTTGTTTAAGTCACTTTCTCACTCAGGATCACTTTCAATTCTTTCCCAATGAGTAAGATTAATTTCTACTAAAAATTGGCCATCAAAACATAAAAGCATGTATTTGTTAATTACCCATCACAAAATATACCACAAAGGTGGCTCAACAAATTGTTACATGGAAGCTTAGCAAAACCTTTCCTCTCTTTCAGATTTAAAGTACAGTGAAGGCTGTGCTCTTTCAGGCAGCAAATGTAACTGTAGATATTCACCACGGAACTAGCATCAGAGAGAAGGACTGAGCCCCCTCTGGGAAGAGATTAATTCTCCTCACACGGAAATAACTATAGTATCTAAATGTCATTCAATGGTATATAAGCTTCACTGGCCCATAAAAATATCACTTTCCCATAAATGAAAAACAGGATTAAGATCAAAGAATAAAGGCCATATTTTCAGAAGTTGGAGATAAATTATTTAAAAATATGGAAGTTGAATAAACCGAACAGAAAAAGAAAAAAAGAAAGAAAGGTTCTTATCTATTCTTTGTTTGGAATATGCATATGTTTTATTATGCACTATATATTTCCTGTTCCATTTTAAATATTAACTTAATTCCATTTTCTTAGAGATTTAAGATTTAGTGAAAATTAGATATTTCTTTGATACACTATAATTTTTTTTTTTTCTGATTCTCTGGTCTAGCTCACATTTCTTGTAAAGAAGATGAGGATTTCAACATATAATCTTGGGACTTCTGGTAAATTAATGAAATAAAAAAGAGTTTAAATTATGTAGGACATTCTTTGATACTCTGATTAGAATGCGAAAAAGGGCAATACTGCTCGATGTGAGGTGAAGCTTTTGAAGCTGCCGTGGCTGGAGTTCTCTGGGCACCAGGCACTAACAGTGTGTCTTGGCCAAGTCAGGTCTCCTTTCTGGGACTGATTTCCTTGCCTGTGAAATGGAATAACAATGCCTACTGTGCAGGACGTTTTAAGGATTGGGAATCGCATGTCAAGTGGCCTGCACACTGTTTGGCATTGAAGCAGATTACTAAAGGATAATAAAGAATAGTCCTGATTACCATTATCTTCTTCTTTGAAGATTATATTCTACAAAAGTAAATCTAAATTCTGGTTGCTTGACTTAGTTGGTTGAATGCAAAAATAGACAGAAGGATGTTACTTTGATTAACTCTTAGAAGAACAAAGTAATGTTTGGAACATAGTCATCACCACATGATCAATTCAGACCATTAGAAATCACTATTTATAAGCACTTCAAACAAGATGTGTGACCCCTCCAAATCTGTTTAATAAAGCCTCAAATAAATCATAAAATATAATGCCTCAAAATTCACCAGTTAATATTGGCATATGCTGGGCAACAATCTAACTTCTTAAATCTAGGGATTGTGAATTGTTTAAATATATGCTCAGAGTGCTGTATACCTTCTGTCACAATGTAAGTACTTAATAATGTTATTGTTGAATAAGCTAGAAGCAGGAGTTGAAAACTATAGAATATCAGAAACATGTACATCACTGGGTTAATGCCTTCATATTAACTAACTAGGGGCCCAGTGCATGAATTCATGCACCTTGAAAGGAACTATGGCCCGTGAGGCTGCAGTAGGCACAGGGGAGGTTCTCGGCCTATCCTCTGCACCCCAGCCTGGCCCCTCCCGCTGCAACCCCCCTATCCCCTGTCTGCCAGCAGCCCTGCTCCTGCCGCTGCCACTCCCACATGCTGAAGGAGCCAGCCCCACTCACACCTGCTGAAGGTGCGGAGCAATTGGGGCCAGTGCCAACATCAAATGTGAGCGGCAGCTGCTGCCCTGATCACCCCTCAGGAGCAGGGGGAGATGGAGAAGCCCTCAAGGACAATCAGGTTCGGCAGCTGCCACTCACACTCACTGATGGTGCTGAGCAATTGGGATCGGCGCTGGGCACCGGCTGCAGGTGCGAGTGGGGCAGGCACTGGCAGTGGGTGCAAGCAACAGCTCCAGTGCTGGCAGGGGTGTGAGCGAGGTTGGTGGCAGCAGCAGGTGCGAGCGCCAGGTAGGACTGCAGCGTGCAGTAGCAAAGAATTTTCAGAGGCTTGCCCCAATGGCAGCAACCCATGGTCTGGTGCTCCTGCTCACCTGCTCCACCATCCCACTGCAGCCAACACCTGCCATGTTCTGCACATGCCCCCTGGTGGCTAGCGCATGTCATAGCAACTGGTTGTTCAGTCTATTTGCATATGAGCCTTTTTTTTATTATATAGGATGGCTCCATTTTTAGTATTTCATGGTTTCAACAATCAACAAATATTTACTGAATGCCTACTATGTACAAGGCATTGCATCAGACACTGGGGTACAAAAATTAATAAGATAGACAAGGTCTTAAATGAGGTAAATGCAGGCAAAAAGCACAGTGCTTAGCACATAATAAGCTACTAGTAAAGGAGAGAGCAAAAGTCATAAAATGGCATAAAGAGGTTCATCCCAGTTTTTCTTTCTCTAGATAGACAGAGAGATAATAGATACAGATACAGGCACAGATATAGATATGGACATACATATCGCATGTACACACACAACCCTGAAAATTTTTAATATCTGACTTTATAACCCCGATATTCACAAGAAAAAATGACCTTCTGTGAAAGTATCATTCACTTTTATTTGTTTCTTCAAACTGTGGACTATTCATAAAAGAGCCTTCAAATTAATGAAAAAAAATAGTTGCTGCCAACAAAGAATCTCCAAGTATCTTCAAACTTTCTGTAAATTGGCAGCATTCTGCTCAAACTGCTTAGTTTCCACAGAAGTGAGTCTTTGAAGCTGATGGGGTGTTCCTGGACAAAGCAGTAGTTTGCTTAAAAAAAAAAAAACTAAAAAAAAAAAAACACAACTATTTTTGTTTTGCTTAAGACCTAGCTAAGCCTGACTGGGAAAGAACAGAGCCTGACTTTGTAAAGCCGCTGCCAGCTCTGCAAGACAGACCATTCCTACTGAGTGATAGTCAAAGACCCCCCATGTAGCTGCTGAAGGATATCGATGTACACTGTAGATCTCTGCCTCTCATTTGTTCTGTCTTAGGTAGGTGAGCATAAGACAAAGCTACTCTGTTGAAAGATCACTACCCAATACAATGAAAAAACATTCCCTTCCCATGAGCACACCCCGGGAAGCAAAAAATGATAAAGTGTTTGAGCTCAGAAGGCAGAAAAACCTAACTCCAAGACTGAATATCATCCTCTATTATTTGTAATATTAGTAGCTAGTACCAGTATTAAATCCTTCGTATTCATTATCTTACTGACATACTAGAAAGAATGCCAGTGTATACCAATGAGTGGATCTGCTTCACCACTTAGCAGCTGGTTAGGGAAAACAATTGTCCTGCATTCTTGCTGTTTCCTTCTACCTAGAGAGATCGCATTAGCTCCAACCATTGGGAATCTCTCTCTCCATTGCCTCACTTACCCTGGGAATGGATGGCATATCTGGTTGGGGAACTTATTAGGGAAAAATGAGAAAGCAAGCCTGAGCCCTGCCCTATTTCTCTCCCTAGAATGGACCCACGAACAGAAAGCACATGGTCTCTGCTCCATCATGCCCTACCTCTTACAGAATGCCATCCTCATATGGAAAGATATGCTCAGGCTTGCAGGGCTGTGCCTTGTTCTTAGCAAGTTCAATTGCCTACAGAAATAAACCACATTCTAGTATGTCAGTCATAAATGTGGTATTTTGACTTTCTACTATCTGACATTTTTTGCTTCCTCGTCAACTGGTTCAGAATTTGGGAAAAGAGGAATGATATTTTAGAGGACATTCTCCAAAGGTATATAATCTTACACTGCCCTCCTTGTCTTGTTTGTGAAATGAGAATAATCATAGACCTATTCACAGACTCGTTGTGACCATAAGTGAGATAATACTTTCAAAGATGGATAAAGTTAGGAATAAAGGAAGCAGAGAAGAAGGGGGCCTTTGCCTCTTGCTCCAAGTAATTACCAAGTTGTGATGCAAAGGAAAAGTTCTGGAAGGAAATTAATAGCGCTATTCTAGGGAACACATGAATGATAAGAAAGCAAAGCAGGCTTATTGCTGATACACAGCAAGTTTTATTAATGGTCTGGATAAAAGACAAACAGGCACAACATTCTCTTAACCCATAGCCTAATCTAGAACAAGGCTCTCCTCAATTCTCCTCAATTCTATAACGGCTGACAGAGTTGAGAAAGCTGCAAAAGAAAAGGTTGGGGCTAGTAGAGATTGGTTCATGAGGTTTAAGGGAAGAAGGTGTCTTCAAAACATAAACGTGCAAGGTGAAGCAGCAAGTGCTATTGCAGCAGCTACAGCAAGTTATCCAGAAGATCCAGATAAATAATGAAGGTGGATACTCTAAGTCTAAACAACAGATTTCCAATGTAGATGAAACAGTCTTATTTGGGAAGAAGATGTCATCTAGGACTTTCATAGCTAAAGAGAAGTCAATGCCTGGCTTTAAAGCTTCAGAGAATAAGCTAACCCTTTTTATGGGCTAACGCAACTGGTGACTTTAAGCTGAAGCCAATACTCATTTTTCATTCTGAAAATCCTAAGAATTATGTTAAATCTACTCTGTCTGCACTCTATAAAAGGAAAAACAAAGTCTGGGTGATAGTACATCTGTTTACAGCATGGTTTACTGAGTATTTTAAGTCTGTTGTTAAGATCTACTGCTTGGAAAAAAGATTGCTTTCAAAATATTGCTGCTCATTGACAAGGTACCTGGTCACTCAAGCACTCTGATGGAAACAGTCAATGAATTAATGTTGTTTTTCTATGCCTGCTAACACAGCATCCATTCTTCAGCCCATGGATCAAGGAGTAATTTTGAGTTTCAAGTCTTATTTAAGATGTACATACATTTGTAAGTCTATAGCTGCCAAGATAGTGATTCCTCTGATGAATCTGGGCAAAGAATATTGAAAATCTTCTGGAAAAGATTCACCATTCTAGATGTCATTAATAATATTTGTAATAAAAGGGAACAGGTCAAAATAGCAACATGAACAGGAGTTTGGAAGAAGTGGATTCCAACCCTCATGGGTGACTTTGAGGGGTGCAAGACTTCAGTTAAGGATGTAACTGCAGATGTGATGAAAATAGTCAAGAAAACTAGAATTAGAAGTGGAGTCTACAATGTGACTGAATTGCTGCAATCTCATAATAAAACTTTAGCAGATGAAGAATTGCTTCTTATGGATGAACAAAGAAAGTAATTTCTCGAGATGGAAGATGGAATCTACTCCTGGTAAAGGTGCTGTGAAGATTGTTGAAATGACACAGAAGATTTAGAATGTTACATAAGCTTAGTAGATACAGCAGGACTTGAGAGGATAGCCTCCAATTCTGAGAGAGGCTCTACTGTGGGTTAAATACTATAAAACAGCATCATCGCTCCAGAGAAATTGTTTGTGAAAGGAAGATACACCAATGCAGCAAACAAACTTCATGGTTGTCTAATTTTAAGAAGTTGACAGAACCACCCCAACTTTCAGCAACCATAACCTTGATCTGGCAGCAGATGAGGAAGATCCTCCACCAGCAAAAAGATGACAACCCACAGAAGGCTAAGATAATGGTTAGCATTTTTCAGCAATAAAGTATTTTTTATTAAGGTATGTACATTATTCCCCTAGACATATTGCTATCATACTCTTCATAGACTACAGTAGAGGGTAAACATAACTTTTACATGGACTAGAAAACCAAAAGCTTCATGTGATTTACTTTATTCTACATAGTGGTCTTGAACCAAATTCACAATATCTCCAAGGTATGCCTGTACAGACATCAAGTGCGCATAAGGCAAAGCAATTTAGAAAGCCAACTTCCCTCTCTCATTTCATCAGAAATACTTCTCTGAAGTCTTGACATTTTCAGCATTTTTTAGACTGAGTTTTAACACAGTGCCAAATGCATAAAGGCAACACAGTTTCGTATTTCTTTCCACTAGGTAAAAAAAAGATGAATATTTTCAAATCTCGGTATGGTCGTTGTGAGTTATAGCACATACACAAACATATAAAAAAGGAAAGCATGTTCTTTTTAATTGAATTGAACTAAAGGACATGTATATTTAGCAATTCTATAAAAAGTACAATAAATCTTCAAAACACAGAAGGGAAAATCAATATTCTATCAATCATGACTCAAAGATGTTTAATTCAAGCTGAAGGCTTTATTAGGATTTCAACACTATAAACCCATGTTGGCCTTCAATGACACATGTTCAAACAGAATTCATAATCATCCAAATTGACTTTTTCACTTAAAAGTCCAAAAATTTTAAGTACATTGGAAAAGCTTTGTGTTGTCAGTGAAATAATATTTCCATGGCATTGATCACAGTTTCCATTAATATGAATACAATGTGAGGAATTTGCTTCAATGAAGAGTTATTTTACTATATATCTATTAGTAACCATAAGAAACTCAAATTCTGTAACATATAATTAAAGAATTCCCTCATCATTGCCTGTTGAGTAAATTGTAATCATAACCACAGGAGGTTTATACTATTCTTATGATAAGAAAGTCTTTTGAGACAAAGTGAAAAATGACATGGTATAAACAGAATACCTCCATGTTCAGACATTTTAGAAATAGGTTGGTTAGCTACATCACTACCTCTATTTATTTACTTTTCCCCAATCACTGCCATCCCCACTAAAAAATAATAGGCATATGCTTGACCAGCGTAGTTCAGTGATTGAGTGTCAACCCATGAACCAAGAAGTCACAGTTTGATTCCCAGTGAGGGCACATGCCTGGTGTTGCAGGCTTAATCCCTAGTGTAGAGCATGCAGGAGGCAGCCAATCAATGATTCTCTCTCATCATTGATTTTCTATCTCATTCTCCCTCTCTCTTCCTCTCTGAAATCAATAAAAATATATTAAAAATAATAATAGGCATATCTCTAATAGCCTATAGAAATAACTTTGGTAAAGAGGCCCTTGTTGTCAATCAGAGGAAAGCTATTCAAAAGTAAACCATGATTTCTTCTTTTCTCTCAAACTGATTCTGTCCATAACATGTTATTAACAGGAACAAGTGTCCCCATATTAATTATTAAACAATCTAATCTAATAAAAGAGTAATATTGAAATTGACCGTTTCTATGGGATGCCTAAGCCCCACCCACCAGCCAATCAGAGTGGCTGTATGCAAATAAACCCAGCCAAGATGGAGGTCGGCAGTCACAGAGCTGGAGTAAACAGGCGGCTTCTGTTGCTCCAGGAGTAAACTATCTGCAGGCCGGCTGGGCTTCTCCAGACTCCAGGCAACATACTTGCAACATTGTCTCAATGATGAAAGTCTCAGAGCCCAAGCAAACAGCAGGCCTAGGCAAGACTACTAAGGCAACATTCTTTCAATTACAGAAGCCACAAGCTGAAGCAGACAGGAGGCTTTGTTACCTGCCTAGGCCTTGGCTTAAAGGAACAGTATATCAATTATAGAAGATAAATAAACCCCAGAAACCTGCTTCCATCCATCCTTGCTGGGACATTGGGTCAATGGGAGCTGTGAGCAGCCTGAAAGCCTGAAAATGCCCCTCAGCCCATCACCCAAGCTGGGCACACCCCAATGGGGTGAGGGACACTACTGGGGGGCTTGGCCAGCCTGCAAACAGCCACCAGCCCCTCACCCAGGCTGGCCAGGTACCCCAGTAGGGACCCAAAACCTGAAGGGACTGTGGACAGCCTGAAAACGGCCCTCAGCCTGTCACCCAGGCTGGCCACAACCCAATGGGGTAAGGGTCCACACTGGGGAGCTTGGACATCCTGCAAACAGCCATCAGCCCCTCACCTAAGCTGACCAGGCACGCCAGCAGGTGGACATCCCCAGAGGGGTCCCAGACTGCGAGAGGGCACAGGCCGGGCTGAGGGACCTCCCAAGTGCACAAATTTTTGTGCACTGGGCCCCTAGTACTCTATAAATAAATGGATAGGATTTTTCTTTAATGTTACAAAATAATTCTAAAGCTCACCTAGGAAAATAAATAGTTCATAACTATAAGGAATTTTAGAATTTGAGTAATAATGGCACACTTAACAGACTTTAAATCTCTCATAAAGCCATAATCATTAAAACCATTAGAGCAAAAAAGAATAAGAGAAAACACATTATATATCCTCAAAACATATAATTTATACAAAGGTAAATGCACAGTAAATTAAACAGCAAAACTCAGTGAGGAGAGGAAAAATACTGATATTTTTATTTCAATAAATTAAGAAAAAATGTTTAGTATTCACCTCACATTAGCTCCTTCTAAATTGTATATGACTTAAAATTTAAAAAGTATAAAATCTAACCAATAAGAAAAATGAAGAGGAGGAGAAGAAGGAGAAGGAAAAGGAAGAAGGGAAAATCTTTCTATGCAACTTTTCAGTCCTTGTTATGACAGATTAATCAATCTCAGACATGTCCTCTTACCATAAAATAGCTTAAAACTTGGCCAAATATATGTGATAATTTTTTTTTTTTGTATTGGACAACAAGGAATTCAAACCTGTGATTCTGTATGGTAGGAAACATATGCTGTGAGCTTCATATTTGTCTCAGCTTTCTGCCTATGGGCAGACCACAGAGGTGGAGCTGAGGCAGAGCACAGCAGATCCTCTGAGCTAAGGAAACAAAGGTGAGAGACTGAAGAATCTGAAGAAGCTCTAATTTGCAAGGCACATTACCAGATGGGCAGGAGATAGGCAAAGTGGTCTCCCAGAATTCTGTGTGTGGTTCTTCATAGATCCTTAGCTAAGAGCTGGGCCAGCACAGAAAAATTAAAATGAGCACAGAAAGGATTCAACCATGAGTTCACTCCCAGCCAGAAGGTAGACAGCATAATTCCAGCTTTCTACAGCTATTACCAAAAATGTCCAGCACATGATCCAAAATGACTAGATCTGCAAATAAGTAGGAAAATGTAATCCCTGGGCAAGAAAAAAGTCAATAAAAATAGAAATAGGCACCAAGATTTGCTGCTAGAATTAGCAGCAAAAATTTAAAACTATCATTTTAATGTGTTCAAAAATCTAAAATTGACACAGAGTGAATAATCACAAAAAATAAATAAAAAAGAATTAAAGGAAAATTCTAGAACTAGAAAATACCATCTCTGAAATGAAAAATGCAAAGGATGGGCAAAATATAAGATTAAAGATATTAACAGGTTGGTGAACTTAAAGAGAGATCAACAGAAATTAATCAACCTGAAAAGGAGAAAAAAAAATAGTGTTTGAGGGGAGGAGGGGGGTAAATAGCATGTGACCTGTTGATTATGCTTCCTAATTTATATACCCAATTCTGACAAGTATGTAATGATATTCATGGTTTTAATTTGCATTTCTCTAATGGCCAATAAAGTTGAAATCTTTTTCTGTGCTTATTTTTCATTTACATGTCATCTTTCCTCATATGTCTCTTCACATCTTTCACCTATTTTCTAATTAGATTTTTTTTTAATGTATTTTATTGATTTTTTACAGAGAGTAAGGGAGAGTGGTAGAGAGAAACATCGACGAGAGAGAAACATCGATCAGCTGCCTCCTGCATACCCACTACTGGGGATGGGCCCGCAACCAAGGTACATGCCCTTGACTGGAATCGAACCCGAGACCCTTGAATCTGCAGGCCAACGCTCTATCCACTGAGCCAAACCAGTCAGGGCTAATTAGATTTTTTGATGTTTTACTATTGACTATTGAGAGCTATTGATATATTCTAAATAATAGTTTTTTGTCAAATATGTAATTTGCAAGCATTTTCTCCCAGTATGCAGCTTGGCTTATATCCTCTCATCAGTATCTTTTGCACAGCAAAATATTTCCCATAGTGATAAAGCCTGATTTATCTAATTTTCCTTTTATGAACTGTGCTTTTATTGTCCAGTCTAAGAACTCTTTGCATGTCCCTAAACATTGAAGATTTTTGCCTAAGTTATCTTTTCTAAAATTTTTATGAACTTACATTTTACATTTAAATCCATGATCCATTAAAGTTAATGTTTGTATAAGATCTGAGACAGGTCACATTTCACTTTTTTGCCTGTGAATGTCCAATAGTTCCAGCACCATTTGTTCAAAAGGCAATCTTACCTTCAAGGGTATCTTTTGTGGGTCGATTTCTGATGTCTCTATTCTGTTCTCTTGATCCATCCCTCTCCAATATTATAGAGTCTTGATTACTATCCTATATAATAAAAGACTAATATACAAATCAACCAAATGGCAGAATGACTGGTCGCTATGATGCACACTGATCACCAGAGGGCAGACGCTCAATGCAGGAGCTGCCTCCTGGTGGTCAGTGCACTCCTACAGGGGGAGCTCTGCTCAGCCAGAAGCCCTAGAACTGGGCTAAAGGCTGGTGAGCACAGCAGCAGTGGCAGTAGCCTCTCCCACCTCCACCACAGCACTAAGGATGTCCGACTGTTGGCTTACGCCCACAGAGAGCAGGCCTAAGCCATCAGTCAGACATCCCCCGAGGGCTCCCAGACTATGAGAGGGTCAGGCTGGGCTGAGGGACACCCCAAGTGCACAAATGTCATGCAGTGGGCCTCTACTAGCTATATAATGAGTCTTGAAGTCAAGCAGACTGATTGATTTCTCCTCTTTATTCTTTAGTGTGTTTTTTCCAAAATTGTTCTGGCTATTCTAGTCATTCAGTCTTTCTATATCAATTTTAGAATAATATTCTATATACCTACAAAAATAAACTGCAGGTATTTTGATAAGAATTGCATTTGATCTGTATATCATTAAGGAAAAATTTACATGTTTACTATGTTGAGTGTTTCAATCAATTCATGAACACAGATTTCTCTCCATTTATTTAGGTCTTCTTTAATTTCTTATACCAATGTTTTATGTCATCCAAGACCTATACAGATTTGTTAAATTTACACCTACTTTATATTCTTTGAGCAACTGTAAATGGTTCTGTATTTTTACCTATGGTGTACACATACATGCTCATTGGTGGTATATAGAAATACGATTAATTCCTATGTTTATTTTGTATTCTCTGATTCTGCTAATTCATTTATTTGTTCTAAGATAATTTTTTTAAGTTTCTTGGGATTTCCTATGTACACATATTATCTGAAAATAAGGACAGTTTTATTTCTTCCTTTGCAATCTCTCTGACTTTTATTTACTTTTCTAGCTTTATTGCACTAACTGAAACTCCCATCACTATAATAAAGTTGGTGAGAGTGGAAATCTTGGCTTGGTTTCTGACCTTTGGTATAAAGCATTCAATCTTTCATTATTAAGTATAAAGTTAGCTACAGGTTTTGTGTAGATGCTTTTTATTTAATTGAGGAAAATCCCCTCTGTTCCCTACTTTTCAGAGAGTTTGTAGGCATAAATGGATGTTTAATCTTGTCAAATGCTTTTCCTGCTTCAATGATATGATCCTGTGTGGGGTTTTTTCATTAGCCTGTGAATATGGTGTATTGCATTGTTTGATTTTTAAATTGATCCACCCTTGTATTCTAGAATAAACCCCTTTGGCCACTGTGCAGCTAAACTGTCATCTCAACATCTGGGTAAACCCTGGCCCTTCACCCTGTCTCCTTCCTCCAGGAGTGAGCTATGAAATATATGCACAGAACGTGTGCTGATCACAGGATTCCCCTTAATTCCCTCCCAGATGAGGCATCCTAGATGTTAACTACCTAACCCACTCTGGCTGCAGAGTCTCCTGGCACCCGTCCCTTTAATCACCACACATTCTCACTGCTTTAGAGATATGAGGACATCATCTAGGGGGTGGAAGGTGCTGGGATCTCTTTTGTCTTGCTACTGCCTGAGCCTTCATTTCTGTATGTCACTCTATTAACTTTGCAAACTGATAAAAGCTGAACTCGCTTGCCTTGTTCTTTGGCGTCTTGGTTCCTTTGATATTTGGAGCCTGCTTTGCCTATCTAGCCCTTTCACAAGACAGTCATGGTGTAAAATGCTTTCATATATTGCAGAATTCTGATTGCCAATATTTTTGTTTAAAATGTTATATCTGTATGCAGAAGGAATATTGGTCAGTAGTTTTCTTTCTTTTTGTACTTATTTATCTGGTTTGGTACATAACATTAGTAGTATCCCCTATTCCATTTTCTGAAAAACACTATGCAGAATTAGTGTTAATTCTTCTTTAAATACTTAGTAGAGTTATTCATTGAAATCATCAGGGCCTAAAAATTTCTTTCTTAGATGATTTTTTAATATTTCAATTTCCTTTTTAATCACAGGGCTATTCACATTATCTAACTGATATTGGATGAGTTGTGGTTGTCTGTGTTTTTCAAAATATTGGCTGATTTCATCTACTTTATCAAATTTATGCTTGTAAAGCTTTTCATAGTTATTGTCTTTGATAATTATAGGGTCTATGTTCCTGTTTTGTTTCTTTAAAAAAAATCATTAATTTCTTCTCTTAAAGTTATTTTCTTCCTTCTGCTTGCTTTCAATTCATTTTGCTTTTCTTTCTTTAGGATCTTTAGATATGAAGCACAGGTTATTGGTTTGAGACAATTCTTTCTAATGTATGCACTTAGTGGCATAGATTTCATCAGCAGTTTCTGGTTATGCCTCTCAAAGTATTTATATTTTCATTCAGTTTAATGCTTTTTTTTTCTTTAAGACTTTTTCTTTGAGCCATGGATTATTTAGAAGTGTGGTTTTCAGTTTCTAAGTGTTTGGAGATTTTCCTCTTATCTGCTGTTATTGATTTCTAGTTTGAGTCCCTTAAGGATGGAGAACACTCTGTAAGATTTCCATTCTTTAAAATTTCTGGCAGTTTAATGGTCCAAAATGTGATCTATCTTAGTATATGTTCCACGGATACTTGAAAAGAATGTGTATTCTGCTGTTGATGGGTAGAGTTCTGTAAGTATTAGTTAGATTTTGTTGGTTGATGTCCTTGAATTCTTAACTTTGCTGAATATGTATCTAATCATTATATCAATTGAGATATCAAAAGAGAGGGGTATTGAAGTCCCTGGCTATAATTATGGATTCGTCTGTTTGTTCAATTCTGTCAGTTTTGCTTCACAAAATGTGTAGCTTTATTATTTGATTTATACACATTAGGATTGCTATGTTTTCTGATGGATTAACCCTTTTATCATTGTATTAGAGGTCCCATGCATGGATTCATGCACAGGTGGGGTTCCTCGGCCTGGCCAGCCATCCCAGTCCCAATAGGGGCCAATCAAGGCCTGTCTGCCGGGGGAGAGGATGGAGAGGGAGGAGGAGGGATCACAGGGGGTTGGCTGTGGAAGCACACTGACCACCAGGAGGAAGCTCCTGCATTGAGCATCTGCCTCCTGACAGTGCGTATCATAGTGACCTGTTGACTAGTTCTGAAGTATACTTTATCTGATATTAATATAGCCAAACCTGCTTGTTTTGGTTAATTTGCATGATATATCTTTTTCCATCCTATTCCTTTCAACCTCCCTGTATTGTTATATTTGAAGTAAGTTTCTTGAAGACAGCATATAGCTGGGTCAAGGTTTTTAATTAACTGTGACAACATTTATCTTTTAGTCAACATATTTAGACTATATTTATCTAATGTAGTAATTGATAGAGTTTATATCTGCCATTTTCTTTTTAGCTTTTTGATGTTCTGTTTCTTACCTCTCGTTTTCTTTTTTTCTGCTTTACTATGGGTCAAACATTTTTAAATTTTATTTGTGCTATCTATAGTGTTTGTGAGATCTCCTGTATAGCTGTTATAATAGCTGGCAAAATATCAAGGCAATCGATCATTACTACAGGCAGAGTGCAGTTCCTTGCTCTCCTTGTGGCTTCTGCAGACAACACAGAGGCAGTCTCATTGATGTTAAGAGGTGGTTAACATCTTGACCCATTGTTAGGATTCTTCTGAGGCCCTCCAGTGGCTATGGGGAGGGGCACCTCACCATGGCTGGGTGGTGCTGCCTAAAGCAGTTTCCACCAACATAACAAGGGAAGGGGGAGAAGTTTGCTTTTTCTATCAAGTGAGAAAGGAAATGCTGGCTCCTTTCTGGGCCTTTCTGGCACCATCCCTGCCAAGAGTGGAGCGTGGGTTAGAAAGCTGCATTGTACCCCTGGATGAAGACAGAAGTCAAGGCTCCTTTCTCAAATGTTTGCTGGACTGGGTAGGGATGAGAACCACAGATTCTTCTCTGGTGCTCTGCTGTAGTAGAGCTATTAGTGTTGAAAAGTATTCTGTCTTGATAAGCTGCCCTTTTCCTGGTCTTTTAGCTATGGAGTGGGGTTTTGTTAAGTCTTTTATTATCTGTGCCCATATGACTTTCAGGTTTGCTGCCTTCTTTAACTCCAAGTGTTTGATATATGAGGCAAAAATGAAACCCTAGGGAATGCACCACAATATTATTCCTTCGATTTAAAGTCCCTGGTCAGTCTGCCGCCTCCTCTCCACTTTTCAATTTCTTATTACATTAAACATATGATTCAGCAACTTCACTTTCAGTTATATATCCAAAACAAGTGAAAATAAACACACACACACACGCACACACACACACACTGAGTGAGCCTATTATTGACACATGCACAAAAATTTGTGGGTAGCAGTGTTCCAATCATCAAAAATTAGAACCAACTCAAATGTTCATCAGTAGAAAAGTATATGAAAAATTGTGGTGTACTCTTATAGTGGAAGACAATTTGTCAATAAACAATAACTAACCTGTAATGTACACAATAGTATAAAAATTGCACCATTAGCCCTAACCCATTTGGCTCAGTGGATAGAGTGTCAGCCTGCAGATTGAAGGGTCCCGGGTTCAATTCCGGTCAGGGGCATGTGCCTTGGTTGCGGGCACATCCCCAGTAGGGGTGTGCAGGAGGCAGCTGATCGATGTTTCTCTCTCATTGATGTCTCTAACTCTCTATCCCTCTCCCTTCCTCTCTGTAAAAAATCAATAAAATATATTTTAAAAATTGCACCATTATATTAACCAAAAGTAACCAAACATAAAAGTGTCATTTCACTGTATGTAAATTTTACCACAATAAAATTATGTCCTATAGTTTTTTAAATGTCTGTTTGAAAACCAATAGAATAAAATCATAAAATAAAAGGTTGACATAATACATAAATATAAAATTTGTAATTCTCTAAAATAATTACACAAATATAATTGAAAAATATTTAGTGCAAACATGACAAATGATTAAAATAATTAATATTTTCAGAACTAATATAAAAGTAAAAAAACGCACCATTAAAACTCCAATAGATGTGTAAAAGTCATAAATAATTTGCAAAAAGGAAAATATACTTGAGCAAATGTGGCTAAAGTTATACTATTTTCTAACTCATCTTGCCCTTGTTTTCCAAATTCTACAACACTATTCCAAACTGCTCTTGGAATGAAGCTGATGGCAGTTTATACAAACAAAGCTTCCAAATATCTCGGTACCTCTAGAACATCCAGTAAAAATTTCTAGTAGGCAGTTTGACATCTAGGTCTGTGGTTCAGCAACACTGCAGGAGACTTGAGAGACACGAGCTGTTTTGGGTTTGTTTTTTTTTTTAATATAAGCAAAATAATATTGGAATTTCTGACACTTGTATCTGAAAATCCTGACCCTTTCTTACCTAGGTGTTGAAAGTATCAAATAATAAAACCTATAAAAAGGAAACCATATGAAATTCTGTCATATAGTTTTTCCATAATCATTAGTAAACTCTTCTTCAATGAACTTTTATGTTGTGAATCCCAGACTCTCAGCCCACTGAAATGCTGCTTCAACCTGACAAGTTTAAGAGCTACAGCTATTTGGGTACCATTTTCTTCCCTACACAGATCATGTCCCATCACCTGGAGGATGGTGAATGTTATCCTATGTGATCAGACCACAAACATCTTGAGGACCAGGCCTACAGTTTGAGTATTTTATTCATGTTATCACTGAGTCTATTATGGATAGTATCCAGCTACTGTAGAATCACATACATGTTTGCAAAGAGTATGACATGCAGAAGTTGTTCCTTATGTACTGCACACAGTATCCATTTAAGGTAAGATTTCCAGGCCCCAAAGGGAAGCCAAATACTTTTGCAGATAGACTCCACATGGATCTGACTGAGGCCAATGTTTTCATGCATTATACTAAGATTGATTGATGTAAGTGCACAAATAAGCCATCATAGAAACTAGAATTGAGGTTTTAAAACATTTCTCGGATCTCAGTGTCTAAGATGAAACTCTGATAATCTTGCCTAGAAAGAAGAGAATTTTTATAAAAAATCTGTTTTACTAGCCATGAGGGATGCTATGGAGATTAAATTTTCCAATATTTCTAGGCCTGATGATTTTTTTCTCTTCTACATTGATGCCAATATGTGTACTAAAGTGTATGATATACAATTTTCCAGGTGTAGCTGAATTAATTTTGTTCAAACCTCAAAATTGTTCTTTTCTCTATTGGTATTAATACAGTGAAGACCTATACTCTGTGTTAATTTTCAATTCCCCAGGTAGAGTATTTCATTGTTATGAGGTAAACCTAATTCCATTGTTGGCCATTAAACATCTGTGATTAAATCATGGGCTA
>PVJC01019991.1:0-29651 GCA_004026665.1 Murina feae
AGAGAGAGAGAGAGAGAGAGAGAGAGAGAGAGAGAGAAACATCAATGATGAGAGAGAACTATTGATTGGCTGCCTTCTGCATGCCCCTAACTAGGGATTGAGCCCACAACCTGGGCATGTGCCCTTGACTGGGATTGAACCCGGGATCCTTCAGTCCACAGGCTGACGCTCTATCCACTGAGCCAAAACAGCCAAGGAAGCACATTTCATTTTATAATCCCTGTGGACCAAAGGAACAGAGAAGAGAAATAGACACTGGCTTGCTCTATCACCTACTAGTGGTATAACTTTGAAAGAGACTGTTAACTTTTCTGATCCTCAGTTCCCTTAACTGTAAAATAGGAACAATTATATCTGCTTCACATAGTTGTTGTGAGGAGGCAATGAGATCACACATGTAATGCACGTCGTGCCTAGGACATGCTAAACCCTCCATAAATGGGAGCTATTTATAGTCATCATCACATCACCATCATTGTCATCCCATCATCATCTTTTTCAAGTTTATATACTGCGGCCTCTCAGTACCTTGAAAGCCTTGCACCCTGTACTTATGAACAAAAGGGTTAAATCTCTGGAAGGCACCTCTAGTTCCTGGTAGAAGCATTTCTGAGGGCTTTCTTCCATGCCAGTAGTTAAGAGCTCTGACTGCCCCATCTGCCCCAGAATGGGATAGGAGCCCATTTAAGGAGAAGTCAGATGGAACAGGATTTTCTTCCCCTGTTATCTTATAGTCCTTTGTTCTCTCAAACAAAGCAAGAGGAAAACCTTCCCAGCTTGTAAACACTATGGCTACAGATCCTGAGCATGGACGTGAGCTAAGCAACTTTCACCGAGAAAAACACAGAACCCCCTCTTTTACGAATGAATGAATGAACTGAGTGACCGAGTGAACGAGCAGAATGAATATGAGGCCTCAGTGAAGTACAGGCAATCATTTCATCCTCCGAAAAGAGTCTAAGCTCTGCCAGTGTGGCTCAGTGGTGGAGTGTCGAGCTATGAACCAGGAAATCATGATTTGCTCCGGTCAGGGCACATGCCTGGGTTGTGGGCTCAGTCCGATCATGCAGGAGGCAGCCGATCAATGATTCTCTCTCAGCATTGATGTTTCTCTCTCTCTCTCCCTCTCCCTTTCTTTCTGAAATAAATAAAAAGAGTCTACGCCATGGGTGCCCCTTCCCTTTCTCATCCATCCCCACCAGCCGGTTTTCTGCCAGGTCTGGGTAGGAGCTTTCAAGAGTTCTGTCATCCGCGGTTATGTCCCCTAGACTTGGAAAATAGATATACTCAAAGCGAAAAATTGGACAGGCACCTGTAGGAATATGCCAGAGAACCAGCACTGAAGAGACCTCAAGTGACTAACCGTGAGCAGCTGTACACAGGACGATTCAGTGCATTGCTCAGTCTCCATCAATCTCCCGGTAACTTTCAAAAATGTCAGGGAATGCAGCTTGTGAGAGAGATGGTCTCCTTTCTTAGGCCAGTGCCTCCAATGGGAAATTGAAGGCGAATAATGGAGGGTTCTTACTATATCAGTTAAATGTTAGACAAAATCTTTCTACCTCTGTGGAGGACTCATGTCTGGGGCCTGAGAGATTAGAATACTAGGAAAGATCTGTCACAAAATGCATCAAGTTGGCTTGCTCTACAGCCAGATATTTATTTGCCAGAAGAAAAAAACAATCTCAGCAGGCAAGCAGTCACAGATAGTGGACATGGCTTTGATTTGAGCAAGCTCTGGCTTACGCAGCTTCCTGGATGTGGATAACATAATAGGCTTGGGAAACAGTCAGTTGCCCACCCCTGCTCCTCGGTAGGCGCGCTAGATGTGGATTACGCAATCCTGGATTGATATGTGAAGGTCTTTAGTGATCCGTGTCTGTTTCTTTGCTACATCTGAGCCATCTTATTGATGCTCAGGGCTAGATGGCTCTTTGTGCACGAAAATACCTTCTCCCTTTGAATAAAAGTAAAAACAGCCAGATTAAGGAGCCTGTTTAGTATTTGGCCAGGGAAAATGTTAGCTGGGCATCTCAAATGCAGATCCTTTCTATGGAAAATGGCTGTAATGTTTAGTTTCCAAACCCCTCTTCTCCCTTGGTCTTTAAAGTAAAGGGGTCAGGAACTATAACTGTACAACTCCCTTTTTAATTGTGATACATATTAGTGCCATTTATAGAAAAGGAAACTGAAGTCCAAAACGTGAATGGGACTTTTCTGTGAGAACTGGCAAAGGAACAAGGAGCAGAAATGGACAGCACCAGGTCTCATGCATTAACGCATACATTTTTAAAAATCTAAATGTAAAAATATACCAAAATAAAATGTACCAAACTAAGAGTGTGCTAAAAAGAGATTTCTCACCATCTCATAACGTGGTTGTGATTCTAAAAATCTCTGAGGGGCTTTGAACCTCAACCCCACCAATTCAGATTCAGCGAGCCGGGATATGCCCAGGAATCCGCAGGTCTCCTGAGTTCCCCCAAGCGATTCTCAAGCAGGTTCCTGGGACCGTATTTGGACAGAGTTGGATATTAGGCTTGTTCTTCTCTGGATTGATTCAAGCCAAATCAAGACTATTTTGTCTCCTCTTATTCTATCTCCAGAGAAAGGAGGCCACCTCTGAAGATCAAAGCTTGCTCATTCCTGAGACTTTTCCAGCATTTTGTAGGTAGTGGCCACCTGCAAGCTCCTGGCAAACCCAAACTTCAGCCATATGGAATGGTATTGTCTTCCAGGGAGGGAAGAAGAGACAAACAGTCAGGACACCCTCCATAAGGGGGACATGTACAAACATACCCTGAAGAATTTCACCCTGAACAACCGAAATTTCAGAACGTGGATTAAAATATTGAGACTTTTCATGAGCAAATGCCTGTCTGGACTCTTCTTTACTAGTGATGCTGGAAATTCTCCTTCCTACCAGATGTCTATTTTCAGCAAGCAACCATGAACTCTAGAAAGTTTAAGCTACTGTTATGAGATGAGTTACTAATTTACTAGATCAATTACCAAAGGGTTATGGTGGTCAGTCAGGAGAAATATGACAGCAAGTTCCATTCTGACTCAAGCCAGACATTTTTACAGACATAATTCCTAAGAGCCTGAGAAATTCTACCTTCGCACGCTCACTGGTTCCTAAGTCCCTTCTCAATCACCCAGGAGGACGGTTACTGGTCATCAGTGTGCTATTCCAACTCTGTTGGACAATTACCGTAAATCATGGTTACCGGGTTCTCAGTTGTGGTTTCAATGGACTTCCAGTGGCAGCTATAGGCAGGAAAACAGGCAGCAGTTCACAACCATGGCTAAGAGCAAAATCACCTACGGAGCTCTTAGAAAACTCTAGATGCAGAACCCAGCCCAGACCTAGTGACTCACAATCTCCTGGGATGGAGTCTGGGTGTGTTTGTTTATTTGCTCTTACTTTTTTTTTTCTTCCTCTTAAAGCTTCCCAGGAGTGCCCACCCACTCCTACCTCCACCCTTAGGAATCATATGTTTTTGTGCTTTTCTTAGTAATAAAATCTACCATTTGTGAAAGCCTCTTGTATGTTTGGGGATTTGCCTGTAACACATCTAATTATTCCAACAACGCTGTAAATCAGGAATTATCTTGCTCTTATTACAAATGAGACCACTGGGCCCAGGAAAGTTTAAGCAAATTGTTCTAAGTTACTGAGATCTGTTTGTCTCTAAATTCAAGTTCTTATTACATGAAAACCCACCATTACTTTAAGAGGCTCATGATTCTATAAATTAATTCCTTTACTCGGTAGGAGTAGCGGTTACACTTGTGGATTTTTTTTTTAATCTAAAAAATGTCTGATTCCCCTCCTTCTCCTCCTTTTTATGCTTTATATTTGGGTTTAAATGGTATTTTCTTAGGAAAACTTTCTGAGACCCTCTGGTCAGCTTCCCCTTATTTGTGCTTTTAATTTGTCTAGATTCCTCACACGACTACATCTTCCCAGAGGACAGATATCCAAACTCATCCCTGCATCCCTAGAAAGGCACCAAGCTGAGTACCTAGCTCATAAGTGTTCAATAAATATTTGTTGAATGGCCCTAAACGGTTTGGCTCAGTGGATAGAGCGTTGGCCTGTGGACTGAAGGGTCCCAGGTTCGATTCTGGTTAAGGACATGTACCTTGGCTATGGGCACATCCCCAGTGTGGGGTGTGCAGGAGGCAGCTGATTGATATTTCTCTCTCATCAATGTTTCTGACTCTCCATCCTTCTCCCTTTATCTCTGTAAAAAATCAATAAAATATATGTTTAAAAAAAATATTTGTTGAATGAATGGATGAGTGGATGGATGGATGGATGGCTGGATGGATAGGTGGATGGGTAGATGGATGGTTGTATGGGTGGTGGATAAATGGATGGTTGATTGTGGACTGAATTAACTGAGAATGGCAGCAAGGGAGCAAAAATGAGGACTGACTTGTGGGCATGGCTAAGAAAACTTGGGAATTCTTGGAATAGGAGAATCACCAAAAATAAAAAATAATAAAAAATGACTCTCGAATCCTGTTAGTAAAATGGGTATAGAATCAGATCAAGCATTATTTTTGACATAAATAAGACTTCTGGAGCCCCCAGGAGAATATTTAAGTTACGAATGAACCAATGATTTAACTCACATATTGTTCTTATTCAATATAACAACAATGCCACCTTGGTTTCTAGACAACCTTCCCCCCAAGAGATTAAATCACTCATTTAAAAGAGCTTTCTCAACTATCTGGTTATTCCAAGTGTCTGAAAAGAAAGAGCCAGGAAGAGAGAATAAAGACCATCTGTATGGCAGAGTAGGAAGCTCCCTCACCCTGTTGCTCCACAATGGATCACATAAAGAGAACAGGGTTTTAAATAATGGCAGATCTTCAAGAGTAACAAAGGGTATCTTAGGAAACAAAGCAAAAACAACAGCAGCATAATACAGAAAGGAAGGCAGCATGAATGCGGTGGAAGGGACATGAAGAACTCTGGGTATTGGGGAAGGAAGCTCCTTGGAGCCATTGCTGCAGGACTTGGTGATCTGAGTAAACAGAAAAGCCTACATAATATTGTGGGCAGGTCTTCAAAAGCAATAAAAGGCAAATTAAGAAACACACATCCCTACCTCAATACCATCTTCATTTCCTCTCCTCTCTTTTTCTTTTGCCAGTCCTCACCTGAAAATAATTTTCCATTGATTTTTCAAGAGAGTGGAAGGGAGGGGAAGAGACAGAGAGAGGGAAACACCAATAAGACAAACACGTTGATTGGTTGCCTCTCGCACACCCCTAGATCAGGGCCAGGGACCTAGCCTGCAACCTAAGTAAGTGCCCTTGACTGGAATTGAATCCAGGACCCTTCAGTCTGTGCAGGCTGACTATCCACTGAGCCAAACTGGCTAGGGACTTCTTTATGTATTTGTTTTTATTTCTTTAAATCCTCATCTGAGGCTATGTTTTTCATTGATTCTAAAGAGAGAGGGAAGGGAGAGGGGGAGAAACATCAATGTGAGAGAGAAACACTGATTGATTGCCTCATGCACTCGCTGCGATGGGGGACTGAACCCACAACCTGGATATGTGCCCTGATCGGGAATCAAACCTTCGACCCTTTGGTGCACGGGACAACACACCAACCACCTGAGCCACACTGGCCAGAGTTGTTGTTTTTAAATTTTTATTTATTGATGAGAAAGAGAGAGAAACATGTATGTTGGTCTACTTATTCAGTCATTGATTGATTCCTGTATGTACCCTGACTAGGGATTGAACCTATAACCCTGGCATATCAGGACGATGCTCTAACTAACTGAGTTACCTGCCCAAGGCTTCCTCCTCTTTCTTAATACTGTACAGCAAGGAGCCCAATGTAAGATTAAACCCACTTTGAACATATAGTGAATACCAGGTCCCCCAAAACCAGAACAGTATTTTCCTCGTTATCACCTCATTAAGATTCCCCTAAGGCCCTCACTCTTTATAGGACGATATCAACCAAGGTCCCGCATGCCTGCGATGAAGCATGACTGATATTTAAGACCAACAACTCAAGCACATTTGATCGCTTTTGTGTTTATTCAGAATGGCACTTTTATGCGAGGCCATAAAGCGGCAAATTTCCTATACGAGGCTGAGAGTGTGTGCGTCGGGCAGGTGGTGTGTGGAGGCCTCGGGTAGTGTGAGGGAGCCCCGAGACTTCTCTCCGAGTATGACCCTTGCAGCCAACAGAGATTCTGTACAACTTCCCTGTGAATTGTTACGCTCACGTGGCCAAGTCCCATTGCCACCTCCGAGAAATGGAAAGAGGAGGAAGTGATGTCAATGAGGAACAGAAGACAGATAAAAGCCAATTGTCCTCGACTCACCTGAGTCATGCACCTTTCAACCAGCCAGTTCTGAGAAAGGGAAGCCGCTGTTACTGGAATTTAACCTCTCGGGTTCCAGACACTTAGGAGGTAAGACTTCGTGTAGGGGTGGGAAATTGCCACCCGCAGACATAGACTCCGTCCGCACACACTCCCTCTCATTTTGGTCACAACCACAAACTCATCTGCTGCCTCGGCCTTTGGAGGGAGGAAGAAGAACAGGTGTTGATCCAAGTTGAGCAAGCGAACCAGCCAGTCTCCACTTTGCAAATGTGGGTGGTGAGTGATTCCTCCGTCTTCTCCGTGTAAATGCAGCTTTAATCTCCATTGAACCAGGTTGTAGTTTATACTCCTCCACCACTTTTTAAAAAAGCGTATTGCGATAGAACTATGATGTCATACAATTCTCCATTTGAAAGGTATAATTCAATGATTCCTGGCATATTACATGATTCGTTTTCCATATTTTCCATAAATTGGTCCATATTTTCTTATTAAAAAATCTCTGTACTGCTACTGAAGAAGGGAATACAATTGAATGTAGAAGAAAATACTAGATGCAAAGAAAACAAAGAGGACAGAAAAAAGGGAACTCAACTACTTTCCAAAGAAGAGTTGCCAGTCCTGCCTGGGTAGCTTAGTAGGTTAGAGCAACATCCTAATATGCCAAGGATGCAGGTTCCATCCCTCAGTCAGGGTACATACAAGAATGAATGCATAAATCAGTGGGACAACAAATCTCTCTCTCTCTCTCTCTCTCTCTCTCTCTCTCCCTCCCTCCCTCCCTCCATTCCTCTCTCTAAGATCAATAAAATAAAACAAAAAGATTTTCTGACTGCCTCTGGATTTTTTAGTCTTTTAATCAGGTTTCAAAAATCAACATGGCGCCATGTTCCTCCAAAGCAGGGCAGTTGGAACAGTGAGAGTTAAGGAGGCAGGGGCCACAGTGGGCTCTGTGGGTTGAGGCTGAGAGAGGACATCTCGAGCCCGGCCCACTCAGTCCCCTGTCCTTCTGGAGCCCCGGGACAGGGGAAGGGGACTGCAGACACAGGCTAACAGCTCAGGGACCGAAACCAGGGGCCAGTGTTCATCTGAGTCTTTTTCTTGTTTCTCAAATTGCAGCATTTAATGAGGTAAAACATCAGATTACAGAGAACTTTTTTTTTCTTTTTTTAATGGGAATTCAGGGAAGTTTCTGGGTTAGCTGAGAAGTAGGAAAGTATTTCACCTCCCTTCTGTGGACTGCTCTCTATTAACGTTTTCCTTCTACTGTTGCTCACAGACTGCACTTAAATGAGTTTACGATTTGATGTTTGGACCTGGTTATGGGCAGGTGGCAGCCCTGACAGCACAGAGCTCGGCTCTGAGCTTGGTTGAAGGCCCAGAGGCCTCTCCGGGATGCATACCGTGGGAAGGAGAGAGCAAAACATCGCTGCTGTCTGAGTGACGACGTGGCTGCTGAGATGGCAGGGGGTGCTGAGGGCAGGCCACTCCCGTTTGCAATGATCAGTATAGCAGTTGCCTGCGTGGAGACTCACTTTTCAGGAAAGATCATCCAGAATGTCTTCTGTGCGTGCCACGGAAGAGTGGCTTTGACTTTTGCTTTCTTTTCTCCCTTCCTAAGGGGTCACACGACAGGGATAAAATGGGTAGGATAGGAAGAGGAAGGAGCCAGAAAGAAAGCACTACCTTCTCCCCGTCTCCTGCTTTTGATGAGCCACCAAAGGACCGAGAGCAGGAAACTTGCTCAGCTAACATCACGTTTAGAACTGGAAATCGCCTGAGAGCCGTCGGTAGTGAATACCTGTGAGTCATGCCTGCCCAACATCCCTCTCCCTCCTTTTGTTCTCAGGACCTTTATTTTGGGGAAACCAACATCTTGCACCCTTAGACCTCTGGATAAGGCGGGCCTATCCCTGGGCTCCAAGGCCTGGCCAATGGGCATATCCTGGCCCTCTGACTTCAGTCCATTTAGGATATATACAAACTCATATACATCAGTCCAATGAGTTGATTTGTTTTTTTTTTGGGGGGGGGGGGGGGACAGGGGGAGCTATTGGGATAGAGGAGGTTTGTCTGTGATGGAACTGCTGGCTGTAAGGATGTCAGGCTGGAGCTAGTAGAGCCACCACAGAGAATGAGTGTGACCAAATCAGAGGTGTTCTCTTTGAGCCCCTGGATTCAGCTGTGCCTGAAGCTAACTTTCTCTCTGAATTTTTCAGTTATGTGAGCCCATAAAGGCAGTCTGGGACTGAAGCCTGTCTGAGTTTTTCACTTGCAATCACAAGAGCCAAGGCTAACTACTATTCTACCTGGTTTTTTCTTTCTACAAGCCCAAATCCGGAAATGGCTTGCCTACGGTCTCAGAGTCAGGGCCAAAACTAACGTCTAAGCCCCTGAAGTTCCGTCTAGGGTTCTTTCTAAAAGCCTTCCACGATTATCCTTCCTGTTTGAGGCAGCATGGCAGGGTTATCCTAGATTAGTTGAAATTCCAATAAGGTGAGCTAACGCTGTTTTATGGGACCTTGATGGCAAGACCTCAGGATGGGCAGGGACTGGTGCCTACGTAGCTGACTGTTTAATTGCAGCAGTTAGGATTCCTGCACCGCTCCGCAGTTTACAGGGTATTCAACCATGCATGGCTCACACGCACCATCTCTCCACCTTTCTTACTTTAGTGGGTGGAGACCATTTGTTAGGTGAACACCCTGATATATGAGTCTGAGCTTCACCAGCACATATGGCGATGAGTGTGCTGGCTGTTAAAATATTGAAATATGTCTGTCTGGGTTGGCAAAGAGCCACTGCCCCAAGCTCTCCCAAGATCCCCCACTGTCCCCTGCCCTTCACCCTGGACCCCCACGCCTCCAGGCCTCCTATGTATCTACTCATTACAGCAATAATGCCTGGCCTATCGGGAGGGGTCTCAGAACCCTGCTCCAGGGTCCATTCTGATTGGTTGTTTCTGAGCCCAACAAGTGGCTTCATCTTTGACTCTGAATTTTAGTTCTGTGGGTACACACATGCGCAGCCCACACTCAGGGGGAAAATGGGAGACAGAAAAATCATGACCTGTTTCTCCTCATTAAAGAGGGGACTCCTATGATGGTTTTCAATATTTTTGTGCCTTTTCATTTGCCCCCCCTCCTAAGATATTGGCTACTGGTGGTTTTACAGGGAGATGGGGATTGGACCAGGAAGTAGTACAGTGGGGTTCTAATCCCAGCTGGAGCCCAAACCTCTGTAGACACAACTTAGCTGCTCTGTGCCCTGTGCATAAGAAATCTGAGGGTCTGCCCTAGCAGGTTTTGCTCAGTGGGTAGAGCGTAGGCCTGTCGACCCAAGGGTCCTGGGTTCGATTCCCATCAAGGGCATGGCTCTCGATTGCAAGCTCGTTTGCAGGTTCTTCTGGCCCAGGCCTTGGTTAGGGTGCTAGCAGGAGGCAACCTATCGATGTGTTTCTCTCACATCGATATTTCTCTCTGTCTTTCGCTCTCTCTTCTGCTCTCTCTAAAAATCAATATTCTCGGGTGAGGATTAAGAAGAAAAAAAAAAGGAAAAGAAATCTGGGCCCATGCCTGCCAATCCTCCTTCCCTGGGATGCTGTGAGGATTCTAAAATCATTACCTTGTTTTAAAGAGACGGTTTGAGTTAACATCTACCTAAGTCCTTGACATGTATGAACTCATTCAATTCTCAGGTCTATGAGGCAGACGCTGTGGAAACTATTTACAAATGAGGAAACTAAGGCAGAGAGTGTTTTGTTAGTTCAGGCTGACTTCAGAGTCCTCAGGCTTAATTAGGGCACGTGGCCACCCTTGAGGTCCTCCTGCTAAGGCGAGGTCCCTCCCTTGGGCTTTGAAATCAGAACCCTCACCACATGCGCACTCACACACACATGCACTGCACACGCCGAGCTCCAATCCTGGCTCTGTTGTTTGTAAACTCTGTACTAAGTTTCCCCTTCTGTAAAATGAGATTATTAGTAGCAACTACTGGTACAGTTATTGTGAGATTAACTGAGATAAGACCTAGGATTGACAGATTTAGCAACAAAAATTTAAAAAAAAAAGCATACCTACTTAAATTTGAACTTCAGATAAGCAATAAATAGATTTCTAAAAAAAGTTTATGTCCCATGAAGTATTTGAGACATACTTATACTGAAACTCTTCCTTATTTCCCTGAAATCAACTGAGCTCTAAGTGAAGAGTTGGGGAGCCTGAGGAGTGGGGGTGCCAGGAGGATCAGAGGGGGACAACTGAGTCACCAGGACTGGTCTGGGTCTGCTGGGGAGACATGACACCTTAATGCAGTCTTTGATCTTCATCTCAGCTCTGGGCCTGCTGGGTTTTCAACTCCTAGAATCTGTGCCCAGAGCCTCAGGGGCTGCCCGAAGGGACTGGGTCAGCCCCCCGCCTTCCCTGCACACCCCCACACGCACCCACTTCGGATGCCAGGGCTATCTCCTTGTACTCAGGCCTCGGAGCACACCCAGTGCTCTCTGACCGGATGTTCCAGGACATTCTACCACAACCACGCAGTGCAGGAGAGAAATTGAAAAGACATAAAACCAAAACCACCCTGGGCTCTCCATGTGGAAGAGCAGAAGGGAAGGAAGAAGGGACAAAAGATCCCAAATGAAGGTTTGCACCACGTCACACTAGTGTCAGGGCCAACCTACCTGCCAGGACACAGCGGCCGGCACAGCCTAAGCCTCCGCCAGAACGGCTGCCTGCTCCCCGAGGGCCCTTCGCCCAGGCCCCTGCACCTTCAGCCCTGACTTCCGGCCCCAGCAGCTCTTCGTAGTTCATCCTAACTGTCCGCACCTGCTTGCTTTCTCAGTTGGCTAAGCTGGGGTAACGCCAGGGTCCTACCCATTAAACTCACAGCTTTATTTCTTAGTTAAGAGCGTGGGTTGTTAAAAAGACCAAAGCTTGAATTCTGGCTTTGCCGCTTACTTCATGCTGCCTCTCTGGGCCTCAGTTTCCTTGGCTGCAGAAAGAACCTGCTCTGACCTCCCACCTCTGGGTCGCTGTAGAGACCAGCCAGCAAAATCAGGTCAGCTGCCTTCTGAGCTCCCTGTCAATGCTGCGTCCAATGTGCAAAGCGGGCCCTGGCTGGGTGGTTCAGTAGTTGAGCATCATCCTATGCCCTGAGAGGTCGCCGGTTCGATTTCTGGTCAGGGCACATGCCAGGGTTGCGGGCTCCATCCCCCATGGAGGGCATGCAGGAGGCAGCCAATGGATGATGTTTCCCTCTCATTGATGTTTCTATTTCTCCCTCTCCTTCCTCTCTCTCTAAAATAAATACAAACCTATTTTGAAAATATATCCTAGGGTGAGTATTAATTTTTTTTAAAAAAAATTCTACGTGCAAAGCAGGGTCCCCTCCCTGGCACACAGTCCACTGCCGCTCGTAGGGTGCCCTGAGCACTCGCAGGCACTGAGCAGCTCAGGAGAAAGGATTCAGTTGACAGTATTCCATGCCCTGGAGGGTGTACAATTTAGTGGGGAAGACAGATTGTTAAATCATTAGAGAAAAAGACATAAGTACTTTCCTATAATTAAACTGCAGAATGTGTGGTTCCCAATGTAAATGCCTTGGCCTGAGGCATCCACTGGTTAACATTCACTGGTAACTGAGAGAGTGCAGGTTGGGGGCTGAAGAAGTGACTGGGGCCAGAGGTTGACTGTGTGACCTTAGAGATGGTGCTAGGCCAGTGAAATCACTCTTTAAAAAAAAACAACAACCCTATATTTTCGTTTTCATTGATTTTTAAAGAGAGAGAGGAAGGCATTCGGAGGCAGAGAGAAACATCGATTGGCCACCTCCCACACGCACCCCAACCTGGGCATGTGCCCTGACCGGAAACAGAACCCTTGACCTTTTGGTGCACAGGAGGATGCTCAACTAACTGAGCCACACTGGCCAGGGCTAAAGGGAATCATTCTTGCCCCACTCTTTAGATCAGCATTTTAAAAAGATCCCCCCCCCCAAAAAAAAAAATAAAAAATAAAATAAAAAGATCCCAAAGCAAGACATGTATTCATGGTAGCCATTCCTCGTCATTTGTCAAGGAAATCCCACTCAAGCACTCAACTAGCTGCGTAAATCCCACAGCCTCCCCACAGAGGATCGGAGAGGAGAGAACTTTCTCTGCCCTGGTCCATGAGCAGGTCTCGTGGGTGGATCACCGCAGGTTCCCCAAGCCCTCTACCTTCCTCCTCTGCTCAGTTATGCTCTGTGAGGAGGACGAAGAAACAGTGGCCAGGGCCAGGACCAGGGCCATGGTGTCCAGCTGCTGCCAGCCACCCAGGGGAGATAAAATTGGGCTGCTGTTTGTCTTGGCGTCCTGTGTGTGGTTAGTCACTTCTTGGTGGCACTCGGGAGAAAAGTCTCACACTCCCCGGGTGTCCTGGAGGCTTAGGACAGCCTCATATAGATCGCAAGGGGCTTCTTTGTTCCGTATCATTTGTGGTGAGTGACCAACCCAGGGAGAAAGGGCAGGAGGTGTTACTGAAGTCCCCATTTCACCGACAGGAAAACACTCCAGAGAAGGAAAGTGACCTGCCCTTCGTCACTCCGCTGGGACTTAAAATTTATTTCCTGACTTATGTCACATGATCATCATCAAGGCCGCTATGTGGCTTTTTGAAGGCAGGGCATGTCTCTGTGCAAATCCGTCCCTCCTATGTGACCTGCATGTTACACAGTGGGGTGCTGGTAAATGTTTAACAAGCGGCTCTCCGAGAGGAAAGAAGATCCCAGGCTTGCAGTGTTTGCCAATTTCTGTAGTGCAAATACTCCCACCTCGACCCATGTCAAGCTACCAGTGTGAACTCAAAATCCTTGCAAAATTCCTGAACACTTAATAAGCAGATCGTACAGGAGGAGCTGCCTCCGGCATACCAGTGTCAGCAAAGTACCTTCTGAGAGATAGTTGATGAACTCAGAGGTTATAATGCTGCTCCATACAGCCAAGTGCCCTGGGGTGGAAGAAGCCTGCCCCCAGTTCACGCTGAAAGATGGGCGGAACCCACAAGGCCCGGCATCTCCTAGACCCATGGTTCCTCAAGAGCCAAGGAATGTTATCCGTTGGAGGCCTGTGGCACTGGCAGGAAAGAAGTGAAAAACAGATTTAGAGAGAAAGGAAAGAGCCCAGCCAGTGTGGCCCGGTGGTTGAGCATTAACCTGTGAACCAGGAGGTCATGGTTCAATTCCTGGTCAGAGCACAGGGCCAGGTTGTAGGCTTGATCCCCAGTGTGGGGTGTGCAGGAGGCCTTCGGTCAATGATTCTCTCTCATCATTCATGCTTCCATCAATCTCTCTCCCTCTCCCTTTCTCTCTGAAATCAATAAAAATATACTTTTAAAAAGGGAGAAAGGGAAGAAAGGATATGGGTGAGAAGAAAAGAAAACGAGGGAGAGAAAAAAGAGGGAGGGAGGTAATAAAGGAGACTCATAAGAAGTTAGTGGAGGAGAGGGATTCCCCCTGAGGGGCCTCTGGCAGGCACTTTCGTTCCAGTGCCTGGGGCGTAGTAGAGGCTCAGTAAACTAATGTCCAAGGGTCTAGTCATACTCTGCTTCTGCGAACAGTGTCTAATCTCATCTCCCAGTGAGATTCTAAGATCTGTGAAGGCAGAGATGATATCATTCATTTCTCTATCTGCGACAGAATTGCCTCTAAGGGTTTAGAGATATTTTTTATAATTTTCACAACTCCGCAAGGCAGAACACGGAAGTTCAGCAAATAAGTTGCTTTAATTTACACAGCCATTAAGTGATGGGGCCAGAGATATCTCTCTCTCTCTCTCTCCCCCCCCCCCCCCCCCCTCATTCAGTGCAACTTCTGAAAGGACCTGAAATCTTTCTGACAAACACAGTGAATGTCTTCTCACCCGGAGACCTGCATTTCCCTTCTTTGCTGCAGTAGCCATTTTTCATTTGTCACAGGGACCCAAATAAGAACACCGTACATTGGTACAGGCGTGTAACACAGAGCCTCCAACCCTGGAGCATGCGCACTGGATGTTGACCCGCAATGATTAAGAAATAATGAGACGTCATGAAGCCCCCAGCTGGGTTCTGGGAGCCTGCAGCAGACATGGGTGCATGCAGACAGCGATGCACGTTTGGATTTGCCATTGTAAGGATTATTACTCACTATTACTCACAAGCCTGAGAGGGAGATTGCCAGCCCTTCTACTAGTGAGGAAACCAAGGCTCATGGAGCTTCAGGAACCTGCAGTAACAGCTTGGACCTCTCCCCCAAAAGCAGAACCCAGGACAAGGCCTTGGGAACAGGTTGTTCATCTGCGAGGCGATCCCAGGACGCATGAGCGAGGGAGTGAGAAAGTGAGAGGAGTAACGCAGGCATTGCTATGGACAGCTGGGCATAGCAAGCATTCTTGCTGGCCTTCTCCAAGCATTCTTGTGCCCAGTGTCATTCCATCCCCCCAAAGGGATGCAGACCTGAGATGCTACCCCCACTTTCCTCTAGGCTGGGAGATACCTCGTCTGGAGGGGCTGACCCCAGAGCGCTCAGGTTGCCCTGCTCCAGGGCTGGCCACTAAGCAGAGAGGCTCTGGGTGGTGGCTGGGGAAGACTGTCAGTGGGTGAACTTGAAGGTGAGCTGGGGCAACACGGGGTATGCTTGCTCAAGTTCACGCTGAGAGCTGAAGGAGCCAAACTCAGGCCTGTTTCATGCCCAAACTCATCTTCTTCCTGTGACATCACATACTTAAGACCAATGAAGGAGAGAGAATCTACAGGCCTTGGAAGTGGAATCGATGGGCTGGTGACGAAGAGTGGGATCAAAGGTGAGACTCTTGTTTCAGGCTGATTTGACTGCGTGAAGGGGTGTGGGCATTGGCCCCAGTGACTGCACATTTGCAGGTGTGATTTAGCTGCTCAGGGCACTTTCATTCCGGCCACATTGATTTCCTTTTAAAAATCCAGTCTCTTTATTTTTACAGCCCAAACCTCTGGGCGAGAACAATAAGACCAACACAAGAGGCAAGTCTACAAAAGCCCCATGGGAGGGAAATGAGCTAAGAATACAGGCCTTCCCCAGCCACCCAAGCCTCTTTAGAAGCACGCAGAATAACAAAATATCCGACACCAACACAACGAAAGGTGCGCACACTAAAACCAACGGAAGTCAGGGATGCTGTTTCTCAGGGCTCCTCAGCCAATCACGGCACTGGTACCCATGTCAACCGGTGCATTTGCTTAAGAGCCGAGCAGGTGCTTTCCTCTCATTCACACCAAGAACAAAGCCCAGTGTGGCCTAGGCTGCTGGGGACGGCCATTAGCAGCCGGGGAGCGGAGGGGAGGGAAGGCTGAGCCAACCTTTCAGCGGTGAAAAGGTTTTGTTTTGTTTTGATAATAATAATAAAAAAAAGGTAATTTCTTCTTGGCAAAGCCACTGGATTGAAACCTGACTCTGGATCCAAATTTTAAAATAGGGGAAGTTGAACTCAGAGGAAAGGCAATAGGCAGATACGGCGGATCTCATGACCTCCTTGCCCGTCCCGCCTGGCCCTCTGTCATCAGAGGTTGTCCTCGCCTGTCCTCAGAGGTTGGCAGCCTGAGTTCTGTGCTGGGGCGATCCTCACTAGAAAGGACCTCAGGGACCACCCAGGGGCCACTCCCCTGGTCTTGTCTGAATGAGCAGAAACAGGCCCAGCATGTCTGGCATTTCCTCCTTTCTCAGAAGGGAAGGAGCCAGACAGATAAGCTAGTCAGGCACCCTGAACTGTGGTCTCTACCTCCAGAGTGGGGTCTGATGACAGCGGGGGAGAGGGATTCTGCAAGGACCAGAGGAGCTGACGTTGGCCCTACACAGAACCAGCTTCCAGTCCCCGCCCAGTGCTTCCTTCCCGTGTGACCCAGGGCAGGTCACTTCACTCGTTGGCATTTCGGTTTCCTCATCTGTAAACTAGAGTTGATGTACCTACCGCATAGGGTTGTTGTCAGGATTTAAAAAGATCACAGTAGTACAGCCATTCTCAAACGTTCTGATCTCAGGACTGCTCTGCACTCTTAAAAATGATTGAGCAGCCCTAACTGGTTTGGCTCAGTGGATAGAGAGTCGGCCTGCAGACGGAAAGGTCCCAGGTTTGATTCTGGTCAAGGGCATGTATCGTGGTTGCGGGCACATCCCCAGAAAGGAGTGTGCAGGAGGCAGCTGATCAATGTTTCTCTCTCATCGATATTTCTGACTCTCTGACCCTCTCCCTTCCTCTCTGTAAAAAATCAATAAAATATATTTTTAAAAAATGACTGAGCACCCCATAAACCTCCCTTAAGAAAATTCTAGAAAACACATCCTCTTGGCCATTGGAGTGATGACATCATCGCATAGCACTTTGCTTCTGGAACATTCTATTGTTTACGTAAGACAGAATGAGAGTGGGAGGAAAAAAGCCAATGATGCCTTAATGACATTATGAAAATATTATAAAACAGTTTTGACTTCCCTGATCCCTGAGAGGGTCTTTGAGCTTTAAGAGCCACTGCACTAGCATGTGCGAAGCCGGTAACATAATGCCTGGCACATGGCTGGGGTTCCGTCATGGTGCCAGCAGCCAGTAGTTAGGGCCCAGGGACTTGGCACCTCCAGCTGGGATAACTGGACAGGTGTGTGGGCCTTGCAAACCTACTGCAGTGGAAACACCCCTTGTAGCGCGTCCAGCAGGAGGCCCTTTCTCTGGGCTACCCTTTGTGCCTTGAGATTCTTCCAGGCAGGGCCCCTGGGGAAAGGTCAGCAGGAGGCCAAACGGGGCCAGAGGAGCCGCCTGGAGGTATTTGTGGGCCAGGCTGGCGAGGTTACTCTTCAAATTCCTCTTGCTCCTGGGGGAGAATGATTCATGCCATGGAAGCCAGGGCATACACACCGCAGAAAGCAGGCTGAAAGGAAGACAGGCGGCGACAAGCCTTTGATGCTTGAATCTTGTTGCCTAGTCCTGGAGACCAGAGCTGATCTCTCAACGCCATGTACCTCAGTTTCCTCAAGTGTAAGTCAGGGGCAATGCTTACCTCCAGCAGCACCCTGCGAATTAAATGAGATGCCCCTGGCACACGGGCACACTGTGCAAAGGAAAGGAGATATTATTAATCACCCAATGTTTATGGAGAGAATCTTTCCCAGTGGCCAAATTCAACAGTTGCTTTAGTTGACTTCATAGGGATTTGCTAAATATGGCGCTGGCTCTGTTTGTCCTGCTCTTCTGCAGGGAGGGGGTCTGCCCTAGCTTTCCACAGCACGCTGCTCCTTGATTGGCCCACGCAATAATTATTTGGTCTGACCCTGCCAAGGCATTAGGGGTGAGTTAATTGTTTGACCAACATAGCAGGCTAACTTTTCAGTTGATAATTCTGTTCGGTCCGTGAATGATGTTATAAATATCCAAAGGTAGAAACAAGGTTCCCCACCCCTGGCCTAGAAGAACTGGGTGGCTTCCTTCTTTCTTTATTGTCCCTCGTCCCAAGGCAAACACTGGCTTCCAAGTCCGGCATGGCCATCCATCCTGAATCCGCAGCTCTGCCTGCGAGGCCTGCTCTGCTCTTATCTGTCTCGGTGGTTTCTTCTTCCTGGTGCCAGGGTCAAGTGACTCAGTGGCCTCGAAGGGCCGAGGCCCTCCTGGTCCCAACAAGAATGACAAAAAGCACCTACTGTGTGCCCAACAACATAAGGAAAGACTCCTATCTCCAGTGTAATTACCAGCACTTAGAGTGTGAGTGGAGTGCAGGGGCTAAGAGGAGAGAAATATGCAGGAGAAGCAAGACCCACACTTCTGAAAGTGAAGGATCAGCCTGAGTGCCCTGGGCTGATACTAAAGATATTAACTTCCTCCTCTGCTGCATGTCCAGCTTTTACGAAGCACCAGCCTGCATCCTTTACATGTACCAGGAGCAGAACATTTTTCTGCGGCGGGTGAGAGGAAACATCTCAGGCTTTGTAGGCTGTACAGTCCCCACTGCAACTACTCAAGTGGGCCCTTGGAACATGAAAGCTGCCATGGACTATACGTAATTAAATAGGGGCAGCTGCTTTCCAAGAAAACTTTATTTAAAAGAACAGGTAGCAGCTAGATTTAGTCCCTGGGCCATAGTTTGCTGGCCCCTGACATATACTGTGTCTAATCCTGGCATCAATTCTGTAAAAGCAGTTTTGCTGGTTCCATTCCACAGCTCAGTAAACTGGCTCAGAGAGGTTAAGTAACTTGTGCAAGGTTGCACTGCAGGCAACGGCCAAGACGAAATGACAACCCAGGTTTGACTCCAAAACGGATGCTTCTGTTGTCTTGATTTGAGACTGGCCTTAGAACCCAGACGCTGGTTTTATGGAGTCTGGTGGAGGGGTCCTCAACACCCAAGAGGGGAGACCAGAGTCCTACCTTCTTGCCTGCAACCCAGAGAGCAGGCTTAAGGCCTCCACCCTTTACCACCAGACACTGCTGTCTTCCCCGAAGGAGATGGCCGCAGCTGGGTGACATGAGTGGGCTGGGACCGGGTCTTGTCATCAGCACCCTGGCGCCTAGTTGAACTTTTGACTTTCCAAATTAGAGAAGTTGAAAGTTCTGCAGGGCACTTTTTTTTTTTTTAGGGAGACATTTGTTGTTAATTATTTACCAGAAATGAGTCTCTCTCTCTCTCTCTCTCTCTCTCTCTCTCTCTCTCTCTCTCTCTCTCTCTCCCTCTTGCGTCCCCCTCTCCCCCAATTTCGGATTATCTTCCCTTCCATTTCCCCTCCTCTAAGCCTGATTCAACAGTGTTAGGAAGCATTCAGGGCTTCTCTTCTAGACAAAGGGTGGATGAAGTGGGGCTCGCCAAAGCCTTTCTCTGTCCAAGTTGCTTCCTACTGGCTCAGGCTGGCTCCCCTAGCATCTGATGGAAAATTTAGCCATCCATTTCCTTCCTACGTGTGTATTTATCAACTCTTTCACCGGAGCAGCCGCCTGGGATAAGGGTGGGGAAGGCTCACAATCCCATTGTCAAAGAGGTTAAACATTAAGTTGGGCTCAAAGTTTGCTCCCAACCTCTCTAAGTTCCGCCCTCAAATCCCCTTTTGGCCACGCCTCCTGGCCAAACTGTGAGTCACTAATGACCTGATTCTCTTCAGTGTAAATCCCAGCAGCGGGCTGCAATGAGGCCTGAAATAATGCAACCGCCCAGGCCAGCTGTCCAGGCAGAGGGGTTGAGGCATCACAGAGTGGAAGTCCAGCAGTTGCTTGCCCAACACACACCCCGGCAGAGACATGCAAAACTGAACTCCAGGCCCACACCCTTGTCACCTGGGCTGAGGCAGCAGGAAAAGAGTTAAGTGAGAGGCGAGTGACCCATAGGACTGCCACTCTCCCACTGGAAGCACCTTCTTCCTTCAATGCCCGGTGCAGGCTTAGCCCCGGAACAGGCATAATTAATAACGTCAGCCAGTCCTCCTTCCCCGAGCTGCCAATGACGAAATATTCACCCCCTCACAGGCAGGAGCAGGAGGGCTCCCTCGGCTGGGACACTGAGCATCCACTGAGTCCAGCACTTTGGGAACCAAGGCTCCCTGGGTCCCCTCCCTCCCTCCCAAGGAGCTGTGGGTCCAGAGGATGCAGCCTTGGCTGGTTCCCAGGGCAGAGGTGCTCCTGTTAGTTTGAATCAGACTGACGGGGCTTCAGTGTTCTCTCTGCTACTTCCTTACTCTTGGGGTGATCTTGAGAAAGTCAACTTTACCTTCTTAAGCCTGGGTCCCCGTCTGTAAGCTGGAGACGACAGAGGTCTCCCTCTGTCCTGGGAGATTTCACGAGCTGATCCAGGCTGAGTGCTTTCCAGGCTAGCTGGCACACAGGTGGGGATAACTTCATCCTTTTATTTCTAAGTGGTTGGCCCTGAAGGCAAATAAGGTGGAGGGATGGCAGGGAAAAGACAAGAATTGGGGAGAAAAGGGACTCGAGAATTTGAGAAGCCCTTCAGGCACAGGCCAATACAGAACGGCCATCAGTTGTCTTATTGGGGGAATGTCCTAGGTTTAACCTCGCTGAGCTCAGTTTTCTCATCTGTAAAATAGGCGGATGAGGGATGCTTGTCCTCTTTGCCCTGTAGGTTTGTGGTGAGGTAAAGAACGCGAAAGAGCTTTGGAACCCATAATTGCTTTATAAATGCCTGGGGTTTTAAAGACGTCAAAGTCCCATCGGTTGCGCAGCACTCCTGATAATAATGACAGCGCTGCCGCTGATAGCACTGATGACTAGTTCTCCAGGGTCAATGGCTATAGGTCTGTGTCACCCTCAACCATTCCCCAGGGCAAGCATACATGAGGGACATTGACACAATTTTACACATAGGTTTGAACCAGTTCTGCACGATGGGTCAGCACCTGCTGGACTAGGCTAGATCACAAGCCCCACAGAAGGGCAGATCTGCACGCATTTTAAAATATATTTTTATTGATTTCATCCAGGAAAGGAGAGGGAGAGATAGAAACATCAATGATGAAAGAAAACCCTTGATTGGCTGCCTCCTACATGCGCCCTACTGAGGACCAAGCCCGCAACCTGGGCATGTGCCCTTGACTAGAATTGAACCTGGGACCCTTCAGTCCATAGGCTGATGCTCTATCCACTGAGTCAAACTGGCTAGGACAATAAAAATATTTTTTTTTAAAAAAAGAATTAGTGCTGTATATAAGAGAATATGTGGTGGATTCCAATTATACAAACAATCCTATATAATAAAAGGCTAATATGCAAATAGACCGAACAGCAGAACAACTGGTTAGTATGACATGCACTGACCGCCAGAGGGCAGATGCTCAATGAAGGTGCTGCCCTCTGGTGGTTAGTGCACTCCCACAGAGGAGTGCCACTCAGCCAGAAGCCTGGCGGATCTAAGCTGTCAGTCAGACATCCTCCGAGGGCTTCCGGACGGCGAGAGGGCACAGGCCAGGCTGAGGGACCCACCACCTCAAGTGCACGAATTTTGTGCACCAGGCCTCTAGTTAAGTTATAAGGATTCAGCAACAGAGAGAGAGAGAGAGAGACAGAGACAGAGACAGTGTACAGCTTAAGCAATATGGCTGATGGCATCTCGTTGGGTGTGCCTGCGCTTGGTTAGAGGTTGCCACAGCGCCAGCATCTCACCTTTGGCGGAAGGAGGAAATACAGATTATGCCGGATTTATTGAAAGGTGGCAGCACTGCATACTTTGAGGATTGTTTTGACAATCTTCAGGGTGAGAAGACCACTGCGGAAGCCTTGCTGTAAGATCTGGCCAGAAGTTGGTAGTTGATCACAAGAAAGTCAGCTAACATAGGGAATTGTTCTAAAACAATACAGATACAGTTGAAACACTTTGAAAAATTTCAACATGATAAATGTGCGTTTTCTTTGCCAACTTTCTGATGTAGAACCAAGATTTTTCTCAGGGTCTAGGCCTGCTCTTGGCAGCTCTGGCTTCTCTTTCGTGCCTAAGCCAACCTGCACACCATTCATAGCTTCCAGTTGTGCGTTTCTACATGTGAAGGCCCTACAGTGAGCTCTCAAAGACACTTGCAGAACAATCAGATTGTAAGACTCTTGGAGGAATTTTCTGTTATCTTTTTCCTTGTCTTTCATATCATCTCACTGGCACTTAATATTTTTCTTATTAATTTTTGGAGAAATAATTCATATCTGATAAATGAACTCTAGTTACAGTGCACAATTCAATTTTTTTAAAGAATTGCATACATGTTTACACAGCTCTATAAAACCATGCATTTCCAACCCCAGCTGGTTTGCTCAGTGATTAGAGTGTCAGTCTGAGGACCGAAGGGTTGTGGGTTCGATTCCCAGTCAAGGGCACATACTTCGGTTGCAGGTTCAATCCCTGGCCCTGGTTGCGGGTCAAGTGAGAGACAACCAATCGATATGCCTCTCTCACATCTCGATGTTTCTCTCTCTCTCCTCCCCTCCCCTTCACTCTCTCTAAAAATCAATGGAGCCCTGACTGGTTTGGCTCAGTGGATAGAGTGTCGGCCTGCGGACTGAAGGGTCCCAGGTTCGATTCCAGGGGCATGTACTTTGGTTGTGGGCACATCCCTGGTGGGGGGTATGCAGGAGGCAGCTGATTGATGTTTCACTCTCATCGATGTTTCTAACTCTCTTATCCCTCTCCTTTCCTCTCTGTAAAAAATCAATAAAATGTATTTAAAAAAAAAAGTCAATGGAGGAAATATCCTTACTCCTTGGGTGAAGATTCAAAAAATAAAACAACAACAAAACACCATGCATTTCCATCAAAAGATTTCTTAAATTTTAAATACTTTTTTTTTTTTTTTTTAGCAATTTGCCTTTATCTTTCCAAAGCATTCATTTAGTTTTCATAGACACCACAATACTCTTTTTCCTTACTCCCATTGCACTAGTTACCACACTTTTTAAATCAAGTTAGTGTAGTGGGTACAAACCTGGTGAACTCACTGTCAGCATTAAAGTCGGCTGGGGAAGAGGGAGGACATGGACATGCTCGAAAGCAGCCCCATCACCCTGAGCATTCCAAGGGCCACAGCACACACATCCCAGGATGTGTTTCAGGCGACAAGAAGAGCAGCCGATGGGTCAAGTAGTCTCTGCTCAGTGCAGCCACATCCTGTTGTCCTGTGTGCACACCCCACAGGGTGTCAGCTACTGGGACTCGAGGTGAAAATCCTGCCCGAGCTTCTCTTTCCAAGCTCTGTGCTCTGCCGCTGACTCTTCTGACCAGGGGAGGCACCATTTTTCTAACTCATCCACTCTAATCTGTGCCAAGGGCCTAGGAGGCTAGCAGCACACTCTCCTCTCTCTGTGGCTTTGACCTTCACATTGCTCTTGGAACCTGGCTAGCAACTGTGACGGACTTCACTGTGTCATCATGGCCATCCTCGGTGAACTTGACACCACAATGTATGGGGGACCCCAACATCACTCAGCGTTCTCACAGTGACCCTTTACAAATCCCATGTTGTGTCTGGGCTTCTGGAGTCAGATCCCTTTGTAGCTGTGAAATCCGTGACCCAGGCTCAACACTGTTTGCCTTGCAGGCTCTCTGGGACCCCGACTGCCTCTGACGAGGGCTGTACGCTCTGTAGCAGAATGGCACGGTCTCCCCACTTAACTCTGATGGACACTCAGAGGTTCTGAAAGGGTCAGCAGCAGGTTAAAGTGTCTTCATCAAGGCCTGCTGCCTTGATAAACCTGCTGAACCCTATTTTTTCATGGTTGGTCCTTACTTATTGAACCCCAGTGTCGTGCTTAGCTTTCTCACCTGCAATGTGAAGAGGAGAAGAGGGGCCCACAGTCTTGCCTTAATCTCTTATGTTAGCCAGAATTTTATCAGTGAAGTGATAGAAACCAAATTCAGACTACCTTGAGCAGCAAAGGGAATTCATGATTGGCTCAGGTAATTGTGACCCAAGTGTGAACTTCAGGTATAGCTGGGTCCAGGAGTTCGGGAAATAACTGGCAGGACTCAGTTCCCTTCGTGGCTTGGTTGTGCTTTCCTCTGGCTTGCTTCTTCCGAGACCTTGTGGCAAAGTCACTGCCAGCGGTCTGAGGCTGCTACCCTTCGGCTTAAGACTCTTGTGGGAAATTACACCGTCTTTTCCAATGGCTCTAAAAAAAAATAAATCATGAGCAGGGCTCTGATTGGCCAGTTTGGGTCATGTGCCCACCCATGGGGCCAGGGTAGGGTCAGCCCCATCTGAACCCTGTGGACTGAATGCGATTATTGTAGAATGGAGGAGGGGGTGTCCCTAAAGGGATGCTGTTTGCGAGAAAAAATAATGTCCTCTGCCTTCACAATACAAATGTGCAAACACACACACACATGCACACATGTATGCACACATATGCGCACATGCTGTATTTGACAGGCGATATTAAGTTCTTAAATGTCCCCAAATATGTGCCTTAATTGGGGTTATTCCTTGTATTTACTGCAACCAGACAGTTCCCCCCTTTACCAGCTGGGCACCAGCAGGAAAGACCAGCACTGCCGTTGGACACATCCAACTGTTACCTTCTTTCAGAAATCAAAAGGCGAGCTTCCTTCCTTTTGTTAATCATCTCTTTTACAAGATTTCACCTTTTGTTTTCCCGCACTTTACAAGGAGGAGAGGTGTCTTTCCACTGTGTGTGGATCTGGGTGGTTAATGGAAGGCTTTGATTTGTAAGTAAGAGCGAGTCCTGGGTGTGCACAGGAGGCTCCAATAGGCTGGGGACCGTACCTTCAGGTTCATGCCTTCCCCCAGCACTGGAGCTGGAGGATTGGACGGAAACTTTAAACATTTTGAGCAATACCTAGAATATGTATAATTTATAAGCCACACACCGTTGGCTGTCAAATAGGCGATTGATCTGCCTCGGATCTTGTTAATTATCTTCCACATACATTACGCCTTAACAGATCTTCAGTATACTGAGTATCAATATTAATAAGATTATAAAACACTATTGATAATTAGGAACAGAAGAGACCAGGCCTTTGATTCTAGCTGTTACAAATGCCCTGCCTCTCTCTGGATTAGAAAGCGGCCACTTTCCATCTCATAATATCAGATCAGAACATCGTGCCCTAAAGTGGGCTATTAGGAGGCCGCTAAGATTTGCACCAGGACGTGAGGGGCTCTTTGGAAACGAGTGATGACGGTGTATCACCGATGTATGAGAAACCCGTGTCTCCTCTACAAGAGGGCTAAGGGGTGGGAGAAATTGAAGGCGGAGCTGTGCCCATGTTGATCAAGCCAAATTCCTCATTTTCTTTGTCCTGACCAATCAGATGGGGTTGGGTTTGCAGGATATTCACCGGACGGCATTTTATCTTTTTTCAGTTGGATGAAAGGGGCCCCGTTGGGAAGACAGAGGAAGGGGCTGGGAGAGTCAAGGGGGACTTCAAGCCCCGCCCATTTCGGATGGCACTTTGTTTTCTATTTTCTCTCTTTGGAAGAGCCTTGTCTTTTATGTTTTTTGTTGGGTTCACAAACTCATTAACATCAAAAGGCAGATCTGCCACTAACTAGGAAAATGCAAGCCATTTCCCATATAAATAGAAAGCTCTGAAGCTGGGTGTGGGGCCTGGCTCCCCCCTGGGGGTCCTCACCTGGCAGAGGAGAGGGGGAGGGTAGGAAGCAGAAGGGATGCACTGAGGATTTCTTAAAGGCCAGGCCTCCTGGGTGTGAGCAGAGAGTAGAACGCAGTTGGCTGTGCAGAGCAAGAAGCCTGGCATAGTGAGGCTGGCTTTTGGCCTGGGCCTTTCTGAGAGCGATTTCCATTTTTGAGGGTCTTTATAGATAAAATGAAGAAATGCTAAAAGTGTACCAGCAATTCGTGCCTATTTTAACTCTTTACATTTGACAAAGCAACACCTGACACCCTTCCCCCAACGCGACCCAGGTAAGTGTCCCATTCTCAAGACCACAGGAGGATGTATAAGGTGTGTGATTAAGTATTACCTGGGCTGTCCGGTCGTCATGGCCACAAGGAAAAGGTGCAGGATGAAGGACTTCTTTCACCTTGTTTCAGAGCTTCAGTGATGGTGGAGCTGCTTTTGGAGATAACATCAAACTCTTGGCCCAATGACGTTCCTGCTCTACATCGCCCTGCTCTAGGCCTATCCGAGCCCTGGGCCTTGGGTATATGACTGGTGAGTCTGGCAATGCTCTCTGCATGGCAGAACAGTGCTGCCGTGTTGCTGAGCTCCAGGGAGTGCCATTGGCACCAGAGCCCATGTGAAGGATGTTCTTGAGTTGTGCAGGGCAGAGCCTGTGTGCCCAGTCCTGGTGGTCCAGGTAGAATGGTGTGGTTTCCAAAGAAATGGGAAAAGTCATCCAGTTCCAGTAAACACACACACACACCAACTACAAGCACCAAACAGCAATCTTTCCGGAGCTGAGTTCTCTCTACTGTCAAGTGTCAGAAATACAGGTTGGCCAGGATTCTCCACCAGCAAAGTCAGCCTCCAAGGGACTGAAATAATTACTCTAATTGACAATCTTAAGGTAATTCATCATCATCCATGTAGAAAACATCTGCCTGTTTGAAAGCCTTTGCACGAAGACAGTGTGTACTTTGGAAGGAATTCCTGGCCATCCTGGGTGAAATCGAATCCAACAAGTGACAGGTGACTTGATACCAAAAGGCTAATTCAGGGACCGTATTCACTTCACTGAATAATGCTCCACTTTACAAAAATATTTCCCTGAAGTATTTCCTTCTCCACCAAGTCCTTGTTAGCATGTTAATAACATGAGGCCATTGTCTAAAAATAGCGATGGCCTCATCACATTGAGGGGGTGCTCCTGCTGTGGGGGGTGGTGGGCATCAGGGTTAGGAAATGCTTACAGACGAGGAAGAGGCCCCCAGCGGTTATGAATAAGCAACCTCTGTCCCTGTTCAGATCTATACTACAGCAGCTCCAAGTGTTAGCCTCCCGAGGCTCCTGGAGACTGCTATGGGGCAGGCATGCCATCACAGATTTTACAAGAGGGAGGGGAATCCCAGATCTGAGAGCCAGAGTGACTCATCCAAGGTCACCAGCAAGTCAGTGGGCAGGCCCGAGGCCCTCCCTGCTCCCGCAGCCCTGCCCGAGTGTGCTGTGTATTTTTCAAAGCTCAGGAGTTTCTCCGTCTAGAAGCTCAATTCTCCTGACTTTGAATGTGGGCCAGACTGACTCTAAGGAGCAGAGAATGGAAAGGAAAGTGCATTAACTTTAGAGCAGAGAAACCTCACCAATGTAATGTTAACTGAGGTTAATGTCAAAGTTAACATCACGAGTAATAAGACTGATGGTTGTCATGCGCCTCTGATACGAGGCAATAAAAAAGACACATAATCTCTCTAACCTCAGTTTGGTCAGGAGAGAACATCAGTCAACCCCAGATTGAGGAGCATTCTACAAAAACAGTGAGCACTACTCTTTAAAGGTATCAAAGTCATGAAAGCGGAGGAAAGATTGAGAAACTGTCACAGATTGGAGGGGACTTAGGGGACATGATGGCTAAATGTCACGTGGGATCCTGGATCCTGGGACAGAGAAAAGGCCACTCGTGGGGAAACTGGGAAATCTCCATAAGCCTGCAGTTTAGCTAACAGCATCATGCAGACATTAATTTCCTAGACCTGACAATGCACCTGGCTATGGAGGGGGATATTAGAGGAAGTTCTCTCGCCTCCTTCTTGACTCAAACGTTACCTTGATAATGGAGTCTTTCCTAACCCAATTTAAAATGGCTACTCTCGCCTTCCCTGATCCTCCATATCCCCTGCCTGTTTTTCTCTATAGCATTTAACTGCCACTCTACATACGGGGTACTATTATGCATCTTGTCTGTGGCCATCTTTCTTTAGTAGAACCTCAACTCCAAGAAAGCAGAAGTTCTTGCTTGTTTTATGTGCTGCTGTAAATCCAAAACTTAAAACTAGGTGTTGCACAAAGATTTATTCACAAATCTTTGTTGAATGGGCAAGTGAATGTTCTAAAATCTGAAGCCTCCGTCTGGCTGGTTTCAGGCTGATGTGTGGAGGATAGCATCACCTACTGGCAATGTATGGCATTGCAGTTCAGCTCTATTGGACAAGAGGGAATCACAAGAGTGGTTAGACCCCATCAGGGCACATGCCCGGGTTGTGGGCTCACTCCCCAGAGTCAGGTGTGCAGGAGGCAGCCAATCAATTATTTTCTCTCATCATTGATGTTACTCTCTCTCTCTTCCCCTTCTTCTCTGAAATCAATACACATATATTTTTTAAAAAAAAGAGTAGTTAGGAGAACCTTCAGCCTATAGACCAGAGGTCAGCAAACATTTTCCCAAAAGGGCCAGACAGAAAATATTTCAGTCTTCCTGGGCCATATGATCTCTACTTCAAGTATTCATCTCTATCACCATAGGGGGGAAATCAGACATAGGCAATATATCTAATCTAATAAAAGAGTAATATGCAAATTAACCCTCACTCTGTTACACCTAAGCCACGCCCACCAGCCAAGCCATGTCCACCAGCCAATCAGCATGGTGATATGCAAGTTAACGCAGTCAAGATGGCGGCTGGCAGCTACAGAGCTAGAGCAAACAGGAGGCCAACGATGGAGAAAATTGCCTGCCTAGGCCAGCTGTGGCCTCCATTCAAGGCAACAAAGTTTCAATTATAGAAGCCACAGAGCTGAAGCAAACAGGAGGCTTCGTTGCCTGCCTAGCAGGCTGTGGCCACTGCTCAAGGCAACAAAGTTTCAATTATATAAAATAAATAAACCCCAGAAACCTGCTTCCAGCCAGCCTTACTGGGACCTTGGGTCAATGGGAGCTGTGGCCAGCCTGCAAACAGCTCTCAGCCCCTCATCCAGGCTGGCCAGGCACGCCAGAAGGTGGATATCCCCCGAGGGGTCCCAGACTGTGAGAGAGCACAGGCTCGGCTGAGGGACCCCCCCAACCCTGAGTGCACAAATTTTTGTGCACTGGGCCCCTAGTAAACAAATAAGAGTGGCTTGTTTATAGACACTGAAATTTAAATTTAATTTTTATGTGTCACAAAATATTATTCTTTTGAGTTTTTAAAATTCTTTAAAACTTAAAAACCATTCTTGGCTTGCAGGCCATATGAAAATAGATGGTAGATCAGGTTTGGCCTATGGGCTATGGTTTGCTGCCCACTATTATCAATAACCTCCAAGAAGGATCCACTTTCCAGGGAGACTAGCAAGAAGGCCACTCATTTTTAAATTATGTCTAACATGCCTGAGTGAGAAAGCATTGAGCAGTTGCTAAGTGAAAAGAACCCATCTTTAGGCTGGGAATGTAAAATACCACTCCCCTCTTCCTACTTCCTTCCTGAGAGAGAGAGAGAGAGAGAGAGAGAGAGAGAGAGAGATGGCCCGATGCACAAGGGCACAGTGACAGGCCATTGCAGACAGGGTGATGCAGGAAGCAGACTGATGAGGGTGCAAAGGCTGTGAGTTTATTTGTATGGGCCAATAGGCTCTTGGTTGAAATCTGTACCCCTGGCCCCAGGCAGCTTGTAGAGGCAGAAAAGGTGGCAGAGGTGGGGCGGAGGTCGGGGGGAGTCTCACAAGAGGATTATTTCCTACTTAATGCCTTTATGACCACAGGAGAGGTGGGCCATTTTAATAATCAAAATATCAGACAGTATTAGTGTCTCTGAGCATAATGCTGGCTCTATGCGACCTCTCCTGAATGAGACGGGCTGAGACCAAAGATGACAAGATGCCATTTTGTACTGAAAGGGATGATTAAAACCCCAGAACTTCAGGATGAAAAATT